>JANRMR010185586.1:0-11186 GCA_025434825.1 Bergia sp. 'catenularis'
AGTCACGTTGCGAGTTTACCCCGGGGTGGCGGGGTCTTCAAGATTGCATGTAAAGGCGGGCTAGTTTTCGACCACGGCTAGGCGGGTTACCTCGCCTACCTGGGGTCCCCTACCTCCATGTAAACAGGCCCTTAGTGTAAGGTTCTTTGTCTGATCCCTCTTTCCAACTTTTTGAGAGTACTGAGCAGAAATAAATTGAATGTATCACAACCATTCTTGATTGGCTAATAACAAAATATTTTAAGAAACACAAAATGTACGGCAAGAACTGTTATATTCGTTAAACGGTGAGTTCAAAAACACCTTGAACTGGCTTAATTTTGATTATAACGATTATCGCATTTTGTTATTTATGAAGCAGTCTTAATAGTGAAAACTCACCAGCAATGTCCAGTTTTGCGTTGATGTATGAAAATCGTGCATTGCTGACTGTTGAGTTTTGCCAAAGTGTAACAAATCCACTTCGTTGCACGACAATCAATTGGCTTTCGGCACAGACTCCTGGAGCTGAGAAATATCCACTGACATTCGTTTGTACCAGTATCTTGTACGGTGCCTGAGCCAGCGAAATTGAAGCGTTGGCTAACGGTTGTCCTGACAGTGTCGTGACTCTTCCAGTAAGCACATGGTTATCGCACAGGCATGTGTCACAACCATCCCTCTTGTTGATTTTGCCATAGCTACATATCCTGTTACAGTCTAAGCAAAATATCATAGGAAAGTAATGTATATGATTCAAGGAAAGAAGAAACCAAATTGACAAACTGACCGATAGACCATAAAATAATAATTCATAAAGACACACACATGAAAACATAGAGGAAAAAAAGAAATAGGTGAACAAACATATGACATAGAACATTAGAGTAAAACGTGCGTGACATGACAACTGAACGGACAAACAGAACGGAATTTGATAAAACAAAACAATACAAGACAGCACATCGCTACACAAATTACTAAACACAACACAACACAACACAACACAACATGAGAAATAATGACGACGAAACAAGACTAATGAAAGTCAAGTTTCAGCTTGTAAGCAAGCAACCGAACAGCAAATTGAAAAATTTGTCTTACCCGGACATTGCCATTCAGAGCACACCATAGTTTCTAGCGGCTTGCCAGCACAGTTCCTGAAGGGGACCTCCCGATTCTCCTTCACACAGGAACGTGAACGGGTTTTGTTACCACCAGCACATGAACGGGAACACTGAGACCAGGCAGACCAGCGAGACCAGGAACTTACTGAAAGAGGAATTATTGCTACTTAATCAGGCATTTAGGCAGGGGGAGGGTGGTGCGTACGTACCTTCCCAATTGCCGAAAAGGTCCGCTTGAAAGGACCTAATTCCGTTAACAAAATGTTGAATTTATGAAAAAAACAGAAACGAACAGCCTTTTTTCTTCTTTTGACCACCCCATACTCTCTTTTTTTCACCACGAAAACGCACGAAATGCAGTCCAAGACAACCCGAGATTTTTCAAAATTTAACTAGGGGACAATGCCCCCTGAACCCCAAGAGGTTTCCACCTTCACTACTAACACGCACATCCCCACGAAGAATCCTGGATACGCGCCTGTTGATGTGTCAAGCAAAATTAAACTACGTAATTTTGATGTTTAACATGCTTCATTTAAAATAAACTGGGGCAATCTTCCTCTTTAATTAAAGAACAGCATTAAAAATTGGCTTGTAGATGCGGACATCATCGGATCTCTGAATTTTAGTTTACTAACCAAGCCAAGTATTTTGTTGGCTTGGGACACTACTTGGGCAATTTTGAACGTTGCATTGTTCTTTTTGGTTGTTCTCTCCACTGCAGTTGTTACCACCAGCGGCTGGTGATGGGTTGTTACAAGTTTTAAGGCGAGATCTTGTACCGCTACCACAAGACTTGCTGCAGCTTGTCCAGTTTGACCAGGAGGTCCAATTACCGTGAACTGTAAAATTCGAATAGATGATATAATGTTTGTCATAAAATAACCTGGGTCTCGACGTAAAGGGACCGGCCTTATATAGTTTGATATAAAGAGTTGATCCTTCCGTTTGCGTTTTAACAAGGAAAGCAAATGACGCAAACACAAGAGTTCTTGTTTCATTGTGAAAAGACTTTAACACAAACATAAGAAGCGGTTGCCCTGTGGAAAGTGGTTGTTTCTTTTAAAGGTCTTTGGACAGCATATGGCGTAAACTTCGGAGCTCCCATAATTGCCATTGTCCTTTACAATGAGATATAGCAAACTGTTGTGAAACAGCTGTACATACAGATCACGAGACTTAAGGTATATTGAGCCATGATGAACAATTAGTTTTCAAATATCGCTAGTTTCGTGGTGTTCTGATCAGATGCTTTAAGCCTGGTTCTCACATAATCGTCCAGTCGTCATAAGTATTAAGCAACGGTCATAACGTTGAACTATCAAAGATTTTCAAGTAAAAAATATCTTAAATATTGAGATGGTTCAAACAAATTTTTGAAGGTTTGTCACAGTTGTACGAGAACTCGAGAAGAAATCGCACAAAATGAGCATACCGAAACAAGACAAAAATTCATAGTTTACATATCGCATCAACAGTCACTACCATGTCTGTTGACATAAGTTTTAAAAGCTAAAGATGTTTCGAGCATGAGCCATTTGGTTACTGACAGGAAAGTGGTAGTAACCGTACATATGCAGATACACAAAAACCTGAAAAATATTTTGTACCTGGACAGTTTTCAGTGTTGCACAGTTCTCTTTGGTTATTCTCCCCACTGCAGTTGTTACCAGCAGCGGTTGGAGATGGATTATTACAAGCTCTGACACGAGATCTTGTACCGCCGCCACATGGTTTGCTGCAGCTTGTCCAGTTAGACCAGGAAGTCCAATTACCTTGAACTTGTAAAACAAAAATACTTGACAATATTTATCATTAACAGTTTTTCGACAACCGGTTCAAAAGTTGGGAAAATCTTGGTTATTTAAAAAACTTGTGTTAACCGAGCAGGTTAAGGGCCCCAATGATTGCTCCTCAAAAAAGAGATTAACGTTGTATATCTATACAAAACAGAAGATAAATCAAATACATAACCACATTAAAGCTTGAAAATTGTTGTACCTGGGCAGATTTGAATGTTGCACAGTTCTGTCTGGTTGCTCTCTCCACTGCAGTTGTTACCACCAGCAGCTGGTGAAGGATCGTTACAAATTCTAAGACGAGATCTTGTGCCGCTACCACAAGATTTGCTGCAGGTTGTCCAAATAGACCAGGAACTCCAGTTGCCGTGAACTAGATAATATGTTTTAACAAACAATCGTGTTTCAGATGTATATTTAGGGTTGGGGTTAGCCAGGTTGCTGAGAAAAGAGCAGTATTATTATTCAGAGCAAAGTGGTATACAGTCATACGCACATACACAAAAATTTCAAGAACCTATTTTACCTGGACACTTTTGAACGTTGCAAGGTTCGGTCTGGTTGTCGTCTCCACTACAGTTGTTACCACCAGCGGCTGGTGAAGGATCGTTACAAATTCTAAGGCGAGATCTTGTACCGCTACCACAAGATTTGCTGCAGGTTGTCCAAATAGACCAGGAACTCCAGTTGCCGTGAACTAGATAATATGTTTTAACAAACAATCGTGTTTCAGATGTATATTTAGGGTTGGGGTTAAACGGATTGCTGAGAAAATGTTTCCTAGAAAGCAATATTATCATTCGTGCTATGTTTTGTATCAAGCATTACCGACGGACTAATGTCCTCACTGTAATAATAACTACAATCATCATACATTGAGTCCTGTTGGTGCAGCTGTGGCTGAAATGAAAAAGAATTGGCTGCTCGAGGTGACTCGTTCTGAATACATGCAGAACTGAAAAAACTAAAACACTGGTTTGCTTAGTTTTAACTGATTTTATGTATTCAGATTATCAAGTATCCACAACAGTTCCTTTATCCATGAAATAACGCAAAATAAGACTTATTAAGATATTTGGTTTCTATGTTGATATTCTTAGTCTTTCTTATATGTCGATGGCCAAATGAAAAAGAAAATTCATTTCTTGTTTAGCTCAGAGATATAAACATTTGTTATCTATCCCAAACACAAGTTGAAGTCTGTTTATATCTATAAAATGACAATCACGTCACCTATCGTTGGCCTCTATTTTGACAACAATTTGGTAAAACAAAATTGTTGAATATATGTAAGACGCACTCTTCAGAATATAGGAAGCATTCAGAAAAATAAAAGGTATCTTTTGTAAAGTTTTGGTAAACTTTCATTCCACTCTTTAACCATTTCAGTTGTTTAGGTAGCTGTGATGTACGTTTTTCAAGAAACACTATTGCCCTCTAATTAACGTGATAGCAAGGCATCAGTATGCTGTACCAAACATAAATGCAACCAGGCGAAGGATTGTTTTAGAAAATGACATGTGAACACAAACACTTATTCTGACGTATCTCCATTAGTGCAAGTCAAAAAACCCTCCAGCCACTGATACTTCACAGATTTTATCACGTGATACGAATCACAAAAGTTCTTCTACTCAATGTTTCTCTGAAACCGATAATTTGTCGATTTCGGCGCGCACTCTGTGGAATTGAGATGACTAAGAACTGTGGGAATCTAAATTTCGAATGAAAACACAAGTTTTCAATGTTAGATTTACTTAAACTTTTAATTTTTTTCTATATTTATTGCGATGTTACGAGCTTTTAGTATCTTCCTTGAGTTGTCGGGTTTTTGATGAAGTTACTCTTAGTATTAAACCATCAAGTAAATCAGGTTAGAGTTCTACAGTACCTCTGGATACTCTTTAACGGATGAGTAACTTACAAAAGCGTAAGAATATATTAATTTAGATTAAGGTGTCTTATACAGCAAATAACTACCACAAATGTATTGAAATACTGCTATTACTTCTCACTACTAATAATAATAGCACTACTATTACTACTACTACTACTACTACTACTACTACTACTACTACTACTACTACTACTACTACTACTACTACTACCATATTACTATTGACTACTACTACCATTACTACTACTACTACTACTACTACTACTACTACTACTACTACTACTACCATATTACTATTGACTATTACTAAGGTTTCAAAGAGGAATAACGCAAACCCGGAAACGGACAATTAGGGTTATATCGCGTTCATGTCTCAACACAGATTTAAAATTCTCCGTACCTAGACACTTTTGAACGTTGCAAGGTTCTGTCTGGTTGGTGTTTCCACTGCAGTTGTTACCACCAGCGGTTGCCACAGGATTGTTACATTTTCTGATGCGAAATTTGAAACCTTTTCCACACGATTTGCTGCAGATTGTCCAGTTAGACCAGGTGTTCCAATTACCGTGAACTGTCAAATACAAGGTGACAATAAACATTTTCACCAAACAACCTAAGACTTAGGGCCTGTTAACATGGAGGTGGGGGACCCCGGGTAGGTGAGGTAACCCGGTGAAGTGGGGTAACCCGCCCGTTCATATAATCTCTCTTTTATCTCGATCACGTTTACATGAGCGGTGGGGCACCCCACCGAGGCGGGTTACCCGCTCAGCCAGGGCGAGTAACCCGCCTAGGTGGGGTGAGGTTTTGTAACTATTTTCTCATGTAAACGCTCAGGGTGGGGTAACCCGCCCAGCCGGGGTGAGGTAACAGAGAATTCTGGAGGTTCATATTACAGTAGCCAAGCTCGCCAAAATCTAAATTCTGAGCCAAATGACGCAAAAATGGCTTCCCGTTTCTTATCAACCTGGCGAGTATTTTCGCAAGCGTTAACTCACAAATTTCGAAACTTCCGAAGATATCAATCTTCACAGCCTGAAAACGATTTCGAAGAAGATATTGTTGAGTTGTGTGAGTAATTAACTGCCGCTTTTGCCGGCGGCTTTGCATCATTAAAAGTGACAATAACAAGTGACTATAACAAGTCACGTTGCAAGTTTACCCCGGGGTGACGGGGTCTTCAAGATTGCATGTAAAGGCGGGCTAGTTTTCGACCACGGCTAGGCGGGTTACCTCACCTACCTGGGGTCTCCCACCTCCATGTAAACAGGCCCTTAATTTGATAGATCTGTTTATAAACAGTAAGCAAACAAGCGACCCAAAAAATGGAAAAAAGAAAACGAGCCCGCGCACTTTGTTAAGTTATAGAAGCACGCGGGAATTTGTAAGTATACAAAAGAAGTGCTTGATGAAACACTTATTAAAGACAAAATGACTGACAATAAGTAAGAAATTGAAGAATTTCCAATTCGAGCACGTAAAAACATTGCCGCTTGAACTATAAACAATTCCTTTCTTTGCATACTGACAAATTCAGTTCCTCGCAGTGTTATAAAATACAAAGGAGTTGGCAGCCATAACATTAAAACAAACGAATTTTGAAAGTAAGAGTAGTTTAATCGAGAAAAAGTTAATAATGTGTCCCAATTTTACTCAAACACTGCAAGATTAGTGGGGCAAGCATAACCAAACACAGGACAAATAGATAACACATCACGTCACATCAGAAAGTTGTTGCACATTGTAGTACACAGATTTTAGGTTCTCGTATGCCACAATCATTCAATGAAGTTAGGTGCTAAGCTGATTTTTCGGGCGTTATCCGTTCGTCAGAGGAAAGTGGTGTGCAGTCATACACACACACACACACAAAATTTCAAGAACATTTTTTACCTGGACACTTTTGAACGTTGCAAGGTTCGGTCTGGTTGTCGTCTTCACTACAGTTGTTACCACCAGCGGCTGGTGAAGGATCGTTACAAATTCTAAGGCGAGATCTTGTACCGCTACCACAAGATTTGCTGCAGGTTGTCCAAATAGACCAGTTGCCGTGAACTGTAAAATTCAAATAAATGATATGATAATATATACTAAAATGTCTCTACATACTGTTTTAACCCTGCCTATAGTATCTTATTGGCTTTGGACACTAACTGGGCAATTTTGAACGCTGCATAGCTTTTTTTGGTTGTTGTCCCGCCGAAGCGGTTGGCGATGGATTGTTACAAGTTCTAAGGCGTGATCTTGTACCACTACCAGTCCTACCACAAGACTTGCTGCAGGTTGTCCAGCTGCACCAGGAACTCCAATTGCCGTGAACTAGATAATTTGTTTTAATAAACAATGGTTTTTCATACGTATGGTGGGTTAAGCCATCTTTTTGAATTTTTTTGAAAAAGCTCGAAAATACTGTAACTGACATACTTTGTTTTGTAAATGTAATGAAAATACGCCTGGACCTCGCGGTAAACTTTTCTAAGTTCTATCATAAATACAAAGAAGTCTGAGTACGTTTAAAAATGTCTGAAACACGGATAGTTTTAATAGACAAGTTTTGCATAGTTTTAATTCAACTGGTCGGACTATCGAGAATCCGGCAAAAAGTTTCCTTTATCCAACAAATTTAAATAAAAAGCTTAAGCTAACAACAAGAAAAGAAAGAAAATCAATTCTAACCTTGCGAAATGTCTCCTTTACCATCCAGGGCTTTGCCACCAGCTAACGTCGAGAAAAAGTATCAACTTTAGACCTACAGTAACGCTATAGTACAGCTTGTTTTTAAGATTATCGTCAGAAACGTTACAAAGGAAGACATATTATACCACTACAAGAAAGAGCTTACGAGTTTGTCCATTTGAACTGGAGGATCTTAAATAGAGAACTCCGACCACGATTGCTGCTGTAACAGCAAGTACCAGTACGATGACCAGCAATACTATTGCTATTTTACGATGATTTGGTTTGGAATTAGAAATCCAATACTTAGATTTTTTGCGAGCCATTTTGGCACACAACAGCCGCACAATACCAACTGAGTTCCCAGAATATGTTTCAGTTTTTAATACAACATTTCACTGATGAATTAACCAATTAAAATAAAGTGTCATTTTGCGATTAAAAATAGCTACTAACAAACAAACGAAAATATAAATTATTAATTCACGGCTTTTCAAAGCATTGAAAGCTATTGACCTACTGATGTATTATTCATTAGTTCTTTACATATCAAAATTCTCACTCCAAGCTTTTCGTGCTTTTAATTTGCAGCAAAGGTTAGATTCAAGTTTATTTTTAAAAATTATAATGATAAAAGATAAGAATCTTTTTTAGAAGCACTTCTTTTTTCGATGAGGAGTGTTACGTTAATCAGTGCTCTCAGGAATGTTGTTTCCCGTACGCGCTCAACAGGAAGTATTAATTTCATGCTCCGCTGAAGAAGTACGTGCACCCCAAGAAGCATATTGCTGAAACATGATGTTTTCAAAGTTGCAGATTGATGCAAGTCACAAACAAGTTTGAGGGTCTGCACCCTAAAGCAGAACATGAAACTTCCCTTTAAAAGTAAGAGGCAAGAAATTCGATCGAATCTAGGTTTACATACATCTAATATAATTTACAAACTTAGGGACAAATCTTTTGCAATCACCGTACAACATTGTCAGCAAAATTGTTGAAATAAACAACAAACGAGAGCATTCATCTGACTTGATCACACCATCGGAATGCGGAAGTTTGTTGTTGAATAGTTGCATTGATTTTCACTCAGCTTTAGTTTAATTGTCACCATAAGCAGCGCTTTCATGTTATAAACTGAAAATCAGTAGCGGAATTGCTCCACGTCTGCAGAAAACGTTTACAGCCTATAACCAGGGGCAATAATAGTGAACATAAATTGATTTAATAATTACAAGTCATGTTGAACATGAACACAAATTCATAAATTCATAAAGTCATGCCGTTTTCAACACCTGACTATAGAACAACTGCTTTGTCACTCCGTGAACATAAAATAGATGATTATCGTGTGTTATTTCAAAATATCGAACATGTATTTTCTAATTCTTAAGCCAAATAATAAACTTTCCTATTTCTGGTCATAATTTCCTCAAAATGTAAACGAGGCGTCGGTTTTTATTATAGCATTACTCTTTCAAGAAACGAAAACATTTGGACGAATTTAGCATCTGACGTCTCACGCCAATTGCGAAAAACATTGAATGGCCGTATTTACCTAGAAAGACGAATAATTCGTCAAGATAAATACAGAAATCTGCATCAGACGAACTAAAGTTTCGTGCTGTTTAGTTCGTCTGTTTAGTGCGTCTAAACGACGCACTAAACAGACGAATTATTCGTCTCAGACGAATAATTCGACTGAGTAAACCCAAGACGCACTAAACAGACGAATTAAACGGGATTGTTGACGAAGTTAACAAACTTTATAACCGCTTGAATGTGTTTTCAACAACGAGAACAGGAAAAAAACATCCGTTTGATTCATCTCATATTTAGTCAGACGCACTTAAATTCTGCTATCTGATGCGTCTCAGACGAACTATTCGTCTCTCTAGGAAAATACGGCCATCGACACCACTTCACATCTTATTTGGGTGAGATACTGGCCAAAACACGCACAAATCTGTCCGCGCATAACGCAATAAGTTATCTATCACAAATTATCTCTGAAATACTAAGGAAAAGACATCAAAAACTAAATAAACTGTTTTGAGAGCGCGAAAAAGCGAAAGTGCTTTCCCACGCTCTTGTTACCAGATGTGATGAGCTCTATCCAAAACTCAAAAAAGAAAGACTGATGTTTAAGGCTTTCGACTTTCATTTACGTAACCTCAGCTAACCTCCGAAAGGACGCTAACTTTAGATCCTCCCCCCCCCCCCAAGAATTTATATTTAGAAAGTATTTCTCACAGTATGGTGTTTACATGTTGCTTATTGACACGTCCAAACACACGTTCACTGTTTTTAAAAGTAGAATCCCTTCAGCTGTTCAGTGTAATACTTAAGAGCGGCTGACTGTAAATATCGAATTTCGCCGGACAAAATCGAAAAATCGGATTTCTTGATGTTTCGACCAAAGTAACCCTTTGGTGAACTATTTTCAAAAATAGCACTAAAAGTTTTCAGAGAATTTTTGTTTTTGAGGAAATCGAGAAAACTTGAAAAACCGCTTTCGGGCCTCTGATGCCTGCAAAATACGGGCAAAAATCAAGCGCTTTCAACACTCTCGCGTGAAAAATTGGATTACCGCACGGAAACTAGCTTTCGGCCATAAGTATTTCTTTCTTTTGCAAACACAAAAATCTAGTAATCGCACAGTTTCAAGCCAGTTTAGTATTACTTAAGAGCATCCAAAGAACGTCAGCGTCGAACACTTTGCCAAGGGCTGAAAAATGTTTTAACTTTACTCGACATAAACAGCAAGTGCCACGCCGAATTTTAAACTTTTTTTGGTATTGCCTGAAAGCACTGTCATATTGCTATAACATATCAAAAATTCAGCTTGGGTAATTGAAAAGCCTCCTGTGGAGAATTGGAAATGTCAGACCAAGTTTTGGTTGTTCCGACCATTGTCACGCTCACACGCTCACTTAAATAAAGTTACCTTTATTTAAACACGGTAAAAGTCTCTTCATGATTTTACGAAGTTAAAAACTATATAATTATATGTTTTAATGATAATGACCACTTCTTCTTTTAATTCTTTTCCTTGCTTCTTTTCTTCCGGTTAGATTCAGTGACTGCAACAGTTTCAGCAGAAACCTTTCTTTTCAGAAGATAAATGTTTGTTTAATGTTTATAATTATCGTTCTGGAGGTTTTCTGCAGCCTCTATAGGCACTCTTCCAGAACTGATAACTTTGAATCAACAAACGGTAGTTTGTTTGCCTTCCAAAACTTTACATTATGTTCTCTATAGAACAGACTTGACCTGTTTTCCTTCAGTTGAGACAGCTTCGTATTGATCAAAGATATGTGATCCTCCAGCAATGA
This sequence comes from Bergia sp. 'catenularis', assembly GCA_025434825.1. Classification (NCBI taxonomy): domain Eukaryota; kingdom Metazoa; phylum Cnidaria; class Anthozoa; order Zoantharia; family Parazoanthidae; genus Bergia; species Bergia sp. 'catenularis'. The sequence continues at coordinate 10,811 of JANRMR010185586.1, forward strand.
ATTGCTGCAATTGAGCTTTTGAGTACTGTTGTGTGCAATTGAGCTTTTGAATACTGTTGTTTACCTTTTTCCAGATCTCAACCAGAAAATATCAAGAAAGTGAAGCTGCAAACGTCAACCAGTCAATTTGTACAGTCTTTCAACTGCTTTTTTTTTTATCATTTGAAAAAATAGTCTGAAGGTCTAATTTATATATGCTGGGTATTTATGTGAACAAAGTCTTTCCAAAATTTTTTTAGCATTTTTATTTTTTGCCGGACTCTGCAAATACATGTTTTTTACAAATTTATCCCCTACTGCCTCCAGAAAAGTAATGGCCTGCCCAGCAGTGTAGAGCTTGGTACTATTTGATAAACGTTTGGTCTTTATTAGAATG
>JANRMR010185597.1:0-11185 GCA_025434825.1 Bergia sp. 'catenularis'
TTACCTTGCGTTTTCAACTAGTTACTTTATTAAATCATCATAAAACTCACTTTGAATTAAAAAATGTTTACGTCTTCAAAAGGGACACCACCTTTCTTCTGGTGGAATATATTGGCGGATATACCATCCTTTTTCAATCATTAGAGAGTAGTGTACTAAACCTTAATTTTGATAATGCTATACGGTAGCTAAGGTGTGGCAAAACACTAGGCTGTGAGAGTGTAAAAAGTACGGGAAGGAGGATGGGTTAAAATTTTGAATAATACCAGAAAGCTGCTTGGGAACTTTTGTTTATAAATATAATGAAGCATTTTCCATCATTGGCAGACAAACATTTATCTTGTAACACAAACGGTAAGGGGGGGAAGTGCAGAGCAATCAAACTATCCAACTTTCCACGCTTTCCAATATTTATCAAGAATAAGAGTAAATAGATAAATAAATATGCCATATCAGGCGCAATATCTGAAGGTAAACAACGTGACAAAATATGAATTTAAAACTGTTTTCCTCAAAATCTTTTAAAGTTTGTAGGCAATTCCAAATTTGTATCAATCATTCTAAACAGATAAATTGTAAATACTGACATCACTAGTTTGATATAAATTGTTTCCCGTTTTTTACATTATTTTGAGGGGCGAGCGCCGGTTTTTATAAGGAGTTGGGATGTTCAAGGACCGAAAGACAGAGTTTAAAGGAGCATGCCCAACCTATGCCCCTCCCTGGAAAATATTCGAATTTCAAACGCTTGAATATGCGTTTTCAAACTCTTAAATATGCAAATTGGGGTTCATTCACACCTGATGAAACCCTTAGCGACACCCGGATGTTGCAAGGTTAACGAGCCAACAGTGCAAAATACTACATATTAATTCTATAAAATTTTCAGTCAAGTAATCTTAAATGCACCGAAGAGAATCATGGGTTTACAAATAAAAATATTCTTCAAATCTTTGCATCACTGCTGGGCGCTCCTTGTCGGATCAGACTTCATGCTCAATACAGAAAAGTCGGCCCCTATTTCCGGAACGGACGGTGCGTTATATAGAACGAATTTCACGTAGAATCAACTGTGGAGCTGTACCGCACAGGAGAAGCACTCAAGACGCACGCAGACTTTGTCCATGTATCTCTGGTATGGAAACAGCTTTCCCATTGAAATGAAAATAAAAAACAGTAAATATAACAGTGTCCATGTACGACGTTAGTGTAATTCTGATTAGTCTGATTATCAAAACAGAGATCGCCGCCGGACTTGATCAAGGGATGACCAGTTTGTGGGAACTCAGTCTCACAGTACCGTTTTAGCAGATCGCTTTTCAGATTAGATCAAGTTTCTTCTGAAACAAAGAATATGTATTGAGCTATTATTTTCTTAAACGTAGCTCGCTTACTGCTTTTGGTTTATTTATTCATTTACTTATTTACCAGCTTCACCTTCATAGGCAAAATAAAAAATAAAGTTATAATATTGTTATATGATACCATTACAATTATATCATGCTTTGTTTGGGTGTTAAGAATTTGAACAAATGGCATTTTTAGGAGGAGGAGGGGGCTTTTTTGGGAGGGGTGGGGGTGAGGTGTAATGGAGATTGGGTTAAAACTCAAAATCTCACTCTGAAATTTTGTTGATTTCCCCCATTGCTCCCACTCCGGCCTCCGCCAGGCTTTAGTAAATGAAGCCCTGGAATTTTCAAATTGTTGTCCTCTTGTAGTGTACTTTTTTTGCTTAAAGGTGTTTATTGGGAATAGGTTACTCTTTCACGATATTATAGTACTAGTTCTTCCCATTTTCAAAGTTTGTAAAAATAAAAGTTTCTTACTTTGTTTCAGTCTAAGGTATGTTCTCAGTTCTTACAGTCAACGCCAGTGATGTGAGAACCGTAATCAGAAAAATTTCGTTGTTAACTTCAAAATTGCGTACGGTGAGGTTCAAAAACTCCAAATGATCGGCCCTTGCGTGCTAGGAACGCTTGACTGAATTGATCATATGTCACCATCCCAGAAAACCGCGCGCGCACAAAATGGTCTCAAAATGGCCGCCAATTTAAATTTCAGTTGCTGGTTTTAAAACAGTTCTAAGTACTATCAAAACTCATTATGTTTAAGTACATTTATCAGCTAAAGTTGTAGGTGGACTAAAAAGCAACTTCTTTGTTGAATGTAATTACCAGAACTTGATTGTTCAAGATTTCATTTTACGAAATTTGTTTCTCCAGCAAAACAGGAAACAACAGCGATCGTTACCAACTCGCAGCGTGTTCTGGAATGGTACCTTTTGGGTAGACCTAAAAGCGCGCGCTGATTGGCTAACTCTAAGCACGCGATACATGTCCGATCACCTGGCTTGAATTAAGCTCACAACCGTCTGCTACCACCTCTTGATAAAGAAAATGAAAAGGCGCTGACTTGTAGTTAAATCATCTTTTGGACCCCTTATTTCAATATCTGGAAAGAACATCGTGTTACAACTACTTTGTCTTTCATGGATTTTTAATCTGAGCGTTTGACAGGAAATAAATGATTTTTAAACAAAAGACACCTGAGGACTTGTCATCGTCTTCAAAATGCTCAAATATGTCTTGACGTTTTGTCTAAAACTTCACCACAATGTCGAAAAGAACAACAAAGTTCTTCTGAGTACGGTTCTCACGTCTTTTCCGTTGGCTGTAAATGTTGGCTGATTTTCAGTCGCCACATTTTTATAAAAAGGTTCTTATAAAAACGAGTATTCTCAATCGTTCGTTCGCAGGCTCAGATACTTTGAATTCGTCTACAACAGTACATTTGACATCACTTATGCCGAGCCCAACAACGGAAATAGAGCCAACCGAAAATTTACTGTCCACCACGAAGTTATCAAATTCCCCTTCAGACACGCCCCTTATGAAGCCAACGCCTTCATATGAACTGTTAACACAGGTGAGGTTAAAGGGGCTCTTTAACGGCTGATTTGATGGATTTCCTTTTCCTCAAAAGTTCCTTTTTTAGGTTGTTTATGCGAAGGGTTTTAAGGAAAATAATTTTATCCGGGATCAGATTTCGGATTTGTTCAAACGATTCTCAACCAACAACTGTCTAACAATCAATGTTGCACCAATGATTTTGGACAATGTTGGCTCCGTTGGAACATCCTGTAGGATGACATTGGATTAGTAAGCCAAATATTTTATTTGTCCAAACAATTCGCACCCAACAGCTGTCTAACAAATCAATGTTGCACCAATGATGTTGGAAATGTTGGCTCCGTTTGAACATCCTGTTGGATGATGTTTGATTACCGGATCAGATTTGTGGTTTGTCCAAACGGTTCTCAATTAACAACTGTCTAACAATCAATGCTACACTGACCAATGATGTTGTAGAATGTTGGCTCCGTTTGAACACTCTGTTGGATAATGTTGGATAAGTGGGTCAGACTTTTGTTTGTCCAAACAGTTTTCAGCCAACGATTGTCAAACAATTAATGTTGCACTAATGATGTTGGAAATGTTGGCTCCGTTTGAACATCCTGTTGGATGATGTTAGGTATGTGGGTCAGACTTTTGGTTTGTCCAAACAGTTTTCAGCCACAACTGTCAAATAATTAATGTTGAACCAATGATGTTGGACAATGTTGGCTCCGTTTGAACATCCTGTTGGATGATGTTGGATAGCTGGGTCAGGTTTTTGGTTTGTCCAAACAGTTTTCAGCCAACAACTGTCAAACAATTAATGTTGTACCATCGATGTTGGAAATTTTGGGTCCGTTTGATTGGTCCAAACGTCTTATTAATTATCTGTCCAGCAAAGTTGGATCAACGATGTTGAACAATGTTTGATCTGCCTGAACACCTGTTGGACAATGTTAAATGATGTTGGGTGATGTTGCTTTTCATTGGTCCAAACTTCTCATCCAGCAACTGCAAAAGACTAAAATGTTTCATGTGTTAGAACAACTTGTTGGTCAATTTTGGTCCAACAATGTTGGCTGACACTGTTAGATTCGTTTACATGGGTTTTTAATAAAATCGATTTTTGTTACAAACAACCACTAGCGAACAGCCGAAATTTTATTACCAATTTCTTTGAAAAAATTGTCTTTAGAAACTCCATATCGAGTTCTATGGGCTTATGAAAGTTCATCCAGTTCTTATGAAAAAGTAATGTTTATCGTTCCTTTAGCTTTGTTTTATCATTTTTTCATCTTTGAAATATAACAAATAAACTGGAAACGAAAAAAATTGGACATTTAGTTAATAACCTTTTATTGAGTTGTTTTATTTCAAAGAATTCAATGAAGTCATTAAAGGGGTAGTGTCAAGCATTGGAGAATGGATTCGGTTGAGTGAATTCGTTTTAATACATTTTCATAAGATGGAAACAAAATGATTTCATTTGAAAAGAATAACTAAAAGTATCACCAGACGTATCAAAATAACAAAACAAAGAGCAATATTAATGTAGTCAAATTTGTGAATCGTAGCCCACTACCATACGTGATTTGTGAGATTTGAATTCAATACTATTGGTCCTGCTTTGGTTACTGGAGCATTTTAGTGAAATAGGATTTCTTTTTTAATAAAAATAGACCATAGTTTACAAAAGGTTATAGATAACGCAAGGTTTCAGTATTCCTTCTTGCGTTAAATCCAAATAATAAAATGTTAGCTATTTTCTCTCTCGCAAAACCTGGACTGAGTTATTATAGGTATTATTTTTGGGATACAATAAGTATAGCTAAAAGTATGATTCCTTAGTTAATTAATTGAAACATGATATATTTGTTATGATTTTTATGGTTGACATTGCTAATACAGTTTCTACTGCTGATTTTATAGAGTCTTTTGATATCGCCAACAAAAGACACTTCATACTTTTCAACACCAGCTGGAGTCGATTTCGGTTCGTCAACAACTCGGGTGTTAGAAATACTTCCATCAAGAGTGGTTATCCCGCCACCAGGTTAGTATTGTTAAAACTCTTTATTCCACCACAAAAGTCATACCTTTGCGCATACTAAATAATTGTGAAAGATTAACTCAAAGGGGACCCTTTACGGCTGAATCTCTGGATTTGCCATGTTATATTTACCATAAGATATATTTTTACGGTATTTATCCAAATAATTTTAAAAGAAAATTATTTAATCCTCTAAAAAGACATGTACAGTGTGTCAAGGTTTTATAGGCATTTAAGACCTTTTAAAGAAATTTACTACTTTTTGTTTTGGAACAGTAAAAACTGACAACGGTAGTTCAACTTAATCACCACCTAAAACAGACCATCCGTGCCATTTCCCTCCTGAAAAATTAGATTGGTATCTAAACAGTGTCTGTTGATAGATATTTTAGCATGAGCAGTTTTCTTGTTAATGATCCTGAAGCATGCGCAAAGCCGTGAAAGAGACCTCTTTTAAAATAAGTTGCTTGTGTACTTGAAATATTCTTTTGTTAATACGCTGAAGCAACTGAGAAGAGGCCAATATGTATGAACATGCTCAGAACATATCACAGATTGGAATTAAGTATAAAGAATTTTAAAAATACTGTAACATCACAACAGAGCAGAAGAAAGTCACACTTTGATAAACACGCAAGTGTTTTATATCGACAGGGGCTCATAAACGCCACTCGTCCTGTATGTTACAAGAAAACGAGTAAGATGTCCATTTTACGCTTACGTTCAGAAGAGTCTTCCCGGTTTCTATTTAAAAAGTGCAGAAAACGCGTCATAGCCATTAGCCAACTTGTTTCCGAAAATAACTGCAGCTGGGAGTTTACTCGGTTATGTGTAAGATAAAAAAGAAAAACAACAAAGAAAAACAACGAGAAACGTTTATGATCCCTTAATAGCAATCACTAAAATATGTTAGATATTGGAAAAACCATTTGAACGTATTTAAACACATTCTGTTCACAAAATAAATTATGATCTACAAAACGAAAGTAACAGTTTAAAACACTTTAATTAAGAACATTCAAGGGTGAACCTCATTGGAGTGTTCAGTATCAGCCAAGAAACTTGACGTTCTTATTAAAAAAAGAGTGCAACAAATTTGCTTTTTAACACCTTTTCCCCCTTACTTCTAGAAAATACTGTAAGAAATCTAAAACTGGTAAAGAAGAACGTCAGCACAACGTCTGTGCTCATCAAATGGAAAAGACCGTGTAACCTCTTAATATCTGGTTATCACGTGTCCTATAAAGCAATTGAAACTGCGATGGTCCCAGTCTCTAACGCGACTCTCCGAGAGGTCGTGCTGAATGGTAGTTCTACCTCGATCCAGATAACAGATCTGGAGTCATACACTATCTACAACATCACTGTGACGCCCATCGCAACGTCTGGTGTACGGATGAAGAGTAAATACATCCTAGCTGGTGCGTTTCATATCTTACTGAGTTTTGTCTAGAGCAACGATACAATTAACAATGAGATAATGAGTTATGATAATCGTTAAAATTAAGCACCAGTTCTCTTAAAATAACCTTAGTAACTGGAATGACTCCTGGTGAGCAATATTGCTGGCCAGTATCGTTTAGAGCTCGTATCATTAGTCCAGTAATAGCTGCATTTATGTCGATCAAATTGTAACGAACCATATGTTAAGTTATCTGCATGACTATTTCGTCTGGGGAAAATTCTGAAGATGACTATTAATTCTTAAAAGACTATTATATTATTGATCCTTTGAAAATTAAATGCATAGTTTAGCTCCTTCAACATGGCCGGTTCTATTTGGACAACCTTACTTCAATAAGATATATACAAAACGAAGAGTGTATAAATACGTGCATAGCGATGATGATTGACAATGCTTTCGCAGCTATTGTAACTGATAGCACTGTGGAAGGAATGTGAAATGGGACAACTCAAAAATGTACACTTATGACAACATTCCAATTTAAATCTATACAAACAACTGTAATGTTGCTGAAATAAAAGGCAAATCAGTAACTGATCATCAGTAAGATACCTAAAATGTGTGCAGTACGTTCTACAATTCGTTTCGGTACCATCAAATCCTAGACCAACTGCTGAGCATTTTAGGAGGAGCCAACCACCATGTGAGCACCATTACTCAACAAACGTTAGTATAGGTATAAGGAAAACAAAATTGAAACCGTTACACGAAAATTAGGGTCTGCCGCCAGAAATCAAAGCAGAGAGCAAAGCACGCGGAAAAAATGGAGAAACGTTGAAAAACAAAATGTAACAAGAAGCGGCGCAACAAATAAACAGATCATGGTAAGACAAACGTGCAAGCATAACTATGTAAGCATGTTAAATATAAACAGCATTATAAAGGATACATAATCAATAAGGACTTGCATTTAAACTGAAGATCCCAGTTCCATCAATGTTGCAGCAAACTTCTCCAGTACACCTGAGTGACTTCTGTAAAATTTGTTAAACGATTTCATGAATTGTTAAATTACTTGAACTTTGAAGAAGTTGCAGACAAAGTTCAAGTCTTTTATCATTTGCATCTCAGCTGTATCACTTACCAAGCTTAAAAAAAAAGACTTCATGAATTGTTGATATTCAGTTTAGCCTTGTTGTTGTAACTTAGAAAACAGATGTCGGTATCTGTATTTGAAGTCATCTGTTCTGCTGCAAAGTTTGGTGTATCTCACCAGTTGAGATGTGTAATCACTATTGATGCATATTTCCAACGTCGCTAAGAATGACACAGTGCCACCAGTTACTATTTAAAAAACCGTTCTTGCTGTCAAACGCACTGTGGTAGCAGTATCATTCTTCACCCCCGTCATACTATGGTAAATGTGAAGTTAAGGTAATCGTGTGCAGTGAAAATGTATAATGTGCACATTTTATTGTATTTCATGTGTGTTTTAAATTGAAGACTTTATGATTACTAAAGTTTTTGTTGTCACTCATTTTCAGAGACATGCCGCTGTCCAAGAGAACTACGCGCCGATTGGTGGCTCCATCCTCCCTACACGATCATGACCAACCAATCAACTACCAGCGGATACATCTCAGACTTTCTTACGCAAGTGGTACATGACGTGTGTGGTGTTTGTTATTCACATGGACACACAGAAATCAATTTTAAGATGAGGCGCTTATGGTCAAGGAAGAAGCGTTCTGACTCGGATGTTGCTAAAACCGAAGAAACTGACTTGATATTTCCGGTGGGCCGGTTTCAAGGGCGGAAAACTTTCAAAGGTTACAATTATATACCTTTAGTGGATGTACCAGGATTCGCATTAATGAAAGCTGGAATCAAGAGCCAAGTGGCTTTAGTTGGAACAGCGGCCCTTTCCTTGTTTGACTGCTGGCCTTACTTTTTCATTTACATTACAATGATGCTACTCTCCGGATTAGTGATTTGGATACTGGTAAATAATCTTCTTTTTCATGATCATCGCAATGATGATACTTTCCAGAATGGTACTCTGGATATTGTCAGGTAGCTCGTGTCATTTACATTTCAATGATGTTGCTCGCTGGAACAGTGCTCTGGTTATTGATAGGTAATCTTTGTCATTTACATCTCATTGATGATACTCGCCGGAATAGTGCTCTGGATATTGGTAGGTACTCTTACTTTCTCATCTACATCTTATTAATGATATTCGCCAGGATAGTACTCTGGATATTGGTAAGTAGACTTACGTTCTCGTCTACATCCTATTAATGATACTCGCCGAAATGGTGCTCTGGATATTGGTAGGTACTCTTACTTTCTCATCTACATCCTATTAATGATATTCGCCGGAATAGTACTCTGGATATTGGTAGGTAGGCTTACGTTCTCGTCTACATCCTATTAATGATACTCGCCGAAATGGTGCTCTGGATATTGGTAGGTAGTCTTACTTTCTCATCTACATCCTATTAATGATACTCGCCAGGATAGTACTCTGGATATTGGTAGGTAGACTTACGTTCTCGTCTACATCCTATTAATGATACTCGCCGGAATGGTGCTCAGGATATTGGTAGGTAGTCTTACTTTCTCATCTACATCCTATTAATGATACTCGCCAGGATAGTACTCTGGATATTGGTAGGTAGACTTACGTTCTCGTCTACATCCTATTAATGATACTCGCCGGAATGGTGCTCAGGATATTGGTAGGTAGTCTTACTTTCTCATCTACATCCTATATATGATACTCGCCGGAATAGTGCTCTGGATATTGGTAGGTACTCTTACTTCCTCATCTACATCCTATTAATGATACTCGCCGGAATAGTACTCTGGATATTGGTAGGTAGTCTTACTTTCTCATCTACATCCTATTTATGATACTCACCAGAATAGTACTCTTGATATTGGTAGGTAATCGTACTTTCTCATCTACATCCTATTTATGATACTCGCCGGAATAGTGCTCAGGATATTGGTAGGTAATCTTACTTTCTCATCCAAATCCTATTTATGATACTCGCCAGAATAGTGTTCAGGATATTGGTAGGTAGTGTTACTTTTCCAATGATACTCGCCGGAATAGTACTCTGGATATTGGTAGGTACGCTTACTTTCTCGTCTACATCCTATTAATGATACTCGCCGGAAAAAGTGCTCTTGATATTGGTAGGTAGTCTTACTTTGTCATAAGATCTCAATAGTAATGCTCACCAAAGAAGAATTTTATCAAGATTTGTAAGTTATATGAAGGCTTGGAGCTAGCCCTTTTTAAATGAGCAAGTCAAATAACTGATAGCCTAAAAATAGTTGTTTTCTTTTAGTGTTCAAGAGACATCTGGGCGCCGGGCGATTGTTGTGTTTCGCTTGAGATGTGACCTTTGCGCATTATTGTGTTTTGTTGGTTAGTCATAGTTAGTGGGATGTATCGCATACTCCCCTTAAGATGCACTCTTTGACCGGACTGATTGCATGTTTACATGTTCGAACACTATCAGCACGGAATCTTCATATGCTCTCTGATACACAGAGTTTTACTTTCCATTTTTGCAGGATTCCCGCAACAACCCAGATCACTTTCCGCATTCATTCACAAAAGGAGCAAGGAACGGTATCTGGTGGTCATTTGTTACCATGACAACAGTTGGGTAAATGGTATTTCTTTCTAGCATTGATATTAAAGTGCTATTGTTATCAAAGGACGAACAATACAAAAAGCTACAGCATAGATAATTGTTTCAGTCTCATGAAACAGCCAGTCCTTCCATTCTATCTTTCATTGATAGTCTGACTGAAAACAAAAATTTAGACTTTACTGGTTATTTGAAAGTAAAAAATCCAACACTTGGACAATAATTGATAACGAATAAATCTGGTTGTTGGATAAAGTTCTTAAGCTTGGTCAAGTAGTAAAATGACAATAATAAACATACTTTTGTTGATGAAGGCACGATAAACCTCAAATTTTGCAACTTTTTAAGAAAAGTAGTTCCGAGCTCAAGTGCGTCTCAGTTTTGGAAGAAAAAGATTTTTACAAAGGTCTGGTGTGTAAGAAATTTCGAGAGTCATAATTGGGGTGAAGTGAATGATTGAAAACGAGAGTGAATTGTTCAATAAGCGATTGATTGAATGAATGAATGAACGAACGAACGAACGAATTGATGGATGGATGGATGAATGAATGGATGGAACTGAATGATCTAGGGAATGAATTTAGAAAGGGTATATGGATAGATAGTTGAATGAACAGATATCATTGATGGATTGCTTTCTTCAAAAAATGTAATTTCCTCTTCAGATATGGTGACTGTTACCCCAAATCAACCTTTGCACGAATCTTTGCAATCATTTGGTTTTTGGTCGGTATCATAATCAATTCGTTGCTGGTCAGTGCTGTTACATCAACTTGCTCCACAGAAGTTTTGAACGAATTAATATTACAAACGAAGCCCGGAAAAGTGGTTGGCGTGCTGGAAGGCTCACCGGGGGAATATTTTATTAGCGTTAAGAAGAAATATGGTGCATCAGGTAAGCACGTAACTTCTGGTGCACACTTTTCTTTTATAAGAACCAGTAAATTTTGGCTGAGGCTGAAGTGTTCTTAATTTTTTGGCGATCTCATCCTCAAATTGTTCTTACATTGTTCTTATTTCCAGATTATTCCACACACTGGATCAGATGTAGAAAACAATACAGTAATGTAGGAAACACGTGTCTCTTATACACTGAACGTTATGTTTTAATTGAAGTTGATGTTACCGTTTAAAAGAAAAATTCAGTTTTGGTTGGAACGTAATCATG
>JANRMR010185608.1:0-20530 GCA_025434825.1 Bergia sp. 'catenularis'
TATTACTAATAGTAATACTAATAGTAATACTAATCCTCCTATTACTACTACTACTACTACTACTACTACTACTACTACTACTATTGCTATCTCGCCTACTACTGTTCCTGAGGTCTTCCTGGACATATGAGATTACTTACATTTAACCTTCGGAGTTTCTTTTAGTCTTTTTAAATGAAGTGCAAATAATCTTTCTCTGCTATGAATCTAGAATTAAGGATTTCTCAACCTTTAAAAAGACCTTTATATTCAGGAAACTGCACTCACGGGAATGTTATACTAAATTCAAAATTGCTGACTCTTTTAAATTATTCCATAGCTCAACTAAAGTTATATAGGCTGTAAAATATTTATATAAGTTTCGATGGCTGAATAGTTCTGATTATAATCTATTTACCATACAGCTAAATCAAAACACTTTGTTATTACACAAAGTTAATACGATAATTGAAAGAAACTTTATCAGAACTGAGGGTTACGTTTGACTGATTTTCAGAAAAAAAATTCATTAATAACAAGTCCAGGTTCAGGTGCCCATTTTCCCAAACCATAACGTTTTCTATCAGTTTAATAAGTATAGCAATAGTAACATTTACGAGTTGAATTTACGAAAATATTAAAATCAAGAGTATTATCCAAATTTGGATCTTATACTACATCGTCGGATGATGCTGATAAAGAAGCTCTTTTAGTCTTTTGTTTTGTTCTTGCAGACAACTCATTTCTAAGCGAAGACGTATGTTTTCAATCTCCAGAAAAGTTTTTTTTTGTGCCAAAGAAGCATAATGTCTTCGCTTTGCATCGCGCCATTTCTTTACCGCAAGGTTGTCCCTTTGTCTTTTGTCCCAATATCTGCCATCTTTCAACTCTTTTGGTGTGTATTCAACTTTTGATGTTTTCTTATCCATTGGATGGGTGTAGTTTTTGTTCTCTGAGTCGAAATAGAAAGAGGGACTGTAATCACAGCTCGTATGTAAAGGTATTTGTTGTTCACTTATAGGATTTTGTTCTCGAGAATAACCTGCCAATGCCACAGAGTGCGTGTCTTTGAATCCAGTTGAAGTCTGCATTGGGTATTCAAACAGCTCCTGTCTCAGTTAGGCTGTTAAAGTCCTTGGCGTCAATCAGGTGTTTATACTTTTCTTCTTCCTGTGGAACCGAAAGACTTCCATTACTTGGATTCCCACCAAATAGCGGCACGTTGGTGAGCAAAATAGGAGGAGGCAAGAAACTATGAAATCCTGCAGCAAAATAACCTCAACTTGAATTGAAAGAGTGAAGCGACTGATTGCTTAATATTTCTCTAGCTCTCTCCACAAGCTTATGTGGATGTTACGTTCGTGTTCTGGCGAAAACTTTAGTGTCAATTAAGGCAGTCCAACGACTGCATTGTTTTTGTTGCCCTTGTGGTTACTGGTTGTCGAGTATATGCTTCGATTCAGAAGCTGCTTGCATTATTGTATACCAGTATTGCATGTGCTTTATACGATATTAATATTTAGTATAATGATGCTGCGGTTTATGTACTAATTACGTAAACATGGAGGGTAAAACGGAACAGATAATCCGCTGACCTCAAATAAATTGGAGTAAGTAAAAGATGTTTTGATTTGTTAGATTTCTTTTAACAAAACTCCGTATTTACTTTTCTATTTGTCTTCTCTCTTAATTATGTTTGATACTGAGTTTGAGTTAACTTAATCAGGAAGAATGTAATAGTTTTGTTCGAGCTGAGTCAAGTAAGAAATTAGTAAAATTCATTAAGAAAATTTTATAAGTTTTAGTAGAGTTGAGTTCGATGTTGAGTTTGAGTCCAAATTGTTGAGGGTTTGGGTTTAAACTCCAGTCAAACTCTCCGTCCATGAATTACTCAATATCATTCATTTGCAATTTTGGTAGCGATTATTTGATGGTAGAAAACCAGAAATGATTTAAATGTACGATCAATATTCTGTTTAGGATGATTGCTGATGACGTCATCTTGAATCAAGGGAACTAATGAGTTTTTGTTCCGGTTGTTTAAGATATTATGTGGTCTCAAATTACAATAAAGCTCTTCTGGTTTTTTTACAAGTCACGTTAAGTTGACTGCTTTCTTAGCAGGTTTCAAGTGAGTCCTCGACAACAAAGACTGAAACTTTGAAATCCATTGTATAACGCTACGTTCTCGTGTGAGTCGTATGTGCAACGAGTTTGAACAAAGTTTGTGTCAAATCATAGCTCTATAGGCTGATTTCGGCTGACGTAATGATTAGAACTGAAACTCTCCTATTCTTAACTTTCCTTTATTACAACATGCACAGCATAAATTATTACCAAATAGAATAAATTAAATTAAAACCATGAATCACGTCATCATTTTCATGTTGTTTTTTTATTTTATTTTCAGAGAATATTTAATTAAAAACTCATGGTGACTATAAAGAGGTGCCATGAACTTTCTATGAAACTGAACAGAAATCTTTTCCATATCCCCTGAAAAATGAGTGTCAACTCCTTACCACACGTGATGTGTTTCGTTTCTATGTTTCACTGAACACGTAGAAAATGGCAGCCTGAAGTTCGACTTCTTCTGAAATCACAAGATGTATTTTTTTTCCCATTTAAAAAAATCGTATCAAACTTTCTCTGGAATAGCAAACCACCAGAAATCAAGTATTCGGTTCTTATCAAGTAAATTGCGCAAGGTGGGCTGAAACTTATCGATCCTTTTAATTTTTGCAACAACTGTGGTCAGTGGGAAACAATATTATTTGGGAATACAATTTTAGAAATGACGATAGACTCCTACATAACGTGAAAAGAAATTTCTGAAAGATGTTTTAATTTTCGGAGTCTTTTCAAAACAGAATACGAAGACTTGACGGATGCGACTTCCTTTGCCCATCTCGATGACATCACATGGAAGAATTCAAACTTTCAAATCACTGGTTCACCTTTCTTCTATAATCACTGGTCCAAACAAGGCATATACAGAATCTCACATCTAACTGATGAACGCAGGACTTTCCTATCTTTTTGTTCGTTTAAATTGAAGTACACGGAGCTTAAATATAATTTTTTAGAATACTACGGTGTGCTTTTTGCATTTAAGAACTCCCAGGGGTCAACTGTTAATTGGAACAAAAATTCTTTATCCTTTAATAATTTTTGAACCTAAAAAAGTCTGGACATCAGTATATCCATACATGGTCAGAAAGATAACTCAATTTCCCATGAAATCCACACAAAAATGGCAAAATGCCTTTCCAAACACATTTTATTACTGGCCGTTAATCTTTTCCCTAGCAACTAAACAACTAAACTTCGACATTTCCAATAGAAATTTTTACGCAACATAATTTACAGAAACTCATTATTATTAATGATGAATATTGTCCAAGATACAGCATATTCTTTTCTCCAACTATATTTCACCTTTTTCTTGAATGAAGTTTCACAAAGCCGTTCTGGAACGATCTCAATACCTGGATAACACGTTTCGAAAAGGCCCATAAACCCTTGACTCGTTTGGAAATATGTTTGGAAGCCGAATGTTGAAAAACAGTAACAAATAGACTATTTAATTTTAATAGTACGTAAGCCATTCAATCACATTGCAACATTTCTAAATATTTTGTAAGTAGATGTTTTTAACTTCAATAAGGACACAGAAAAGATAGACTGTAAATAATGTTCTATAACTTGAAACATTTATATTTTGACAGAATCATTCTACTGGTGTAATTAATATGTTTGTAAAATCAAGCGTACTTCTGATCATATGAATATGGCTTCAAACGCCCACACTATAGGATAGGCTGCCAATCTTTCGTTTTGTTTTTGTAGACAACTCTTTTCTAACTTATTCAATCTTCAGATGGTTTACTTCTGTACTCTCAGTACCATATTGTCTTCGCTTTGCATTGTTCCTTTTGTCTTCTGTCTCAGCACTTGTCACCTTTCAACTCTTCCAGTTGTAATTAACTTTTAGTCGTTTCTAATACGTTGGACGACTATGGCACTTGTTCTCTGATTCAAATGATGGCATTCGTAAAGATTTTTAACAATAACACTAGCATTAGCACTAGCAATAGCAATAGCACTAGCAATAGCAATAACAATAACAATAATAATAATGATAATAATAATAAAAATAACAATAGCAATAATACCTTTATTATAGTGTCGAAACTATTTAGCCTTTACAACAAGCTAATTGGGGACATTACCACAACTAGTCTATCTAAAAACATGTAATCGTAGACGAATGATAAAAGAAGTAAAAACATGGTGAGAAAGCACTAGATACAATTATGCATGTATTGAAACGTATGTGACACAACTGTTATAACATTTCATTTACTACTTTGTAGCTAGTAATGCTATATGTAATCTACCGTGTTGGACTCATGACCAAAGAGAATAATTGGTTGCTTAGACCCAGCTGTTACATTCTACGCATTTTTTTTTACTCTAGACATTGTATAATGCGTAGAGTAAAAATGTTCTGAACCAAACTTCAACCTGAGATGTGTTGGAACCTTTTATTTAAGTTTTTACCCTTTTTAATTTTCAACATTATTATAAAAACACTTCTTCTATAAGCAAGATGCTATGCAATATCATTCGACAATTCAAGAATTTCTTTCTTCTCTTTTCAAAGTAAAATCTATTTCTATACACCTAACTTTTAGCCAACTGATGATGTAAAAAGATATTCAGTCGATATTAGTTGTTAAAGTCACAAAGGCAAGATAAAAAGAACTAGAGAAAGGCTTATGAAAAAGGGAGAATAGAGCTGAATAGAGGTATTTCTAGTGCTAATAATATTACTATTGCATGCTATTGCTTTTGCTTGTGCTATTACTGATGCTATTGCTGTTACCATTACCATTACCATTACCATTATTACTATTACTATTACTATTACTATTACTATTACTATTACTGTTGCTGTTGTTGTTGCTGTTGCTATTGCTTGCTACTGCTACTACTACTGCTAATGTTGTTGCTATTGCTTATGCTATAATATTGCTGTTGCTATTGTTATTGCTGCTGCTGCTTATGCTCATAATATTGCTTTTGCTTTTGTTAATACTATTGCTATTGTTATTGCTATTGCAATTGCTATTGCTATCGCTATTGCTATTACTTTTATTATTTCTAATGCCGTTGTTATTGCTATTGCTATTTCTACTTCTACCGCTATATATTGCTTTTCCTGTTACCCATGCCTTTTCTTTCACTGTTATTATTGCTACTGTTATTACTATTACTATTACTATTACTATTGTTTATGCTATTGCAGTTGTTGTTGCTGTTGCTGTTACTATTACTATAGTTATTGCTTTTGCTACTGCTATTGTTTTTGTTGTTGCTCATGCTATCACCGTTGCTATTGATAATGCTATTGCTATCACTATTATACTATTGCTATTCCTATTTATATTGCTATTGCCACTGCTGCTGCTGTTATTTCTATCGCTTTTACTGTTTCAATTGCTATTGCCATTGATATTACTTATGATTTTACTATTACTATTACTACTGCTATTGCATTTGCTAATGCTATTACTATTACTATTGCTAATTATTGCTATTGCTACTGCTATATTGCTATTATTATTGTTATTGCTCTTGTTACTGTTATTGCTATTGCTATTGCTGTTGCTTTTGCTATTACTCATGCTTTTTCGTTCGCTGTTATTATTGCTACTACTATTACTATTACTATTACTATTGCTATTATACTATTACTATTACTATTACTGCTGTTTTTGCTATTGTAATTGCTGTTGCTATTGTTGTTACTAGTACTATTACTAGTGGTATTGCTTTTGCTATTGTTTTTGTTATTGCTCATGCTGTCGCTGTTGCTAATGATAATACTACTGCTAACACTAGTACTAGTACCATTGCTATTTCTATTTCTATTTCTACTTATGTTGCTATTGCTAATGCTTTCTTACAAAATTAGAAATCTTCAGGTCGCAAAATCCCAACCACAACCACCGCCATTCCTCTCTTCTGTCAAGTCAAGAAATCTGAGTATGGTTTCAAACCGCTACATTGTTGGATAAAGCTGATAAAGAAGTCTTTTTAATCTATCGTTTTGTTCTCTCGCACAATTTACTTTTAAGCGAAGACGTGTGTTTTCAATCTCAAGAAATGTTGCTCTCTGAAGCAAAGAATCACCAAGTCTTCGTTTTGCATCGCGCGATTTCTTTGCAGCAAGATTGTTCCTTTGCCTTCTTTCCCAATACTTGTCATCTTTCAGCTCTTCTGGTGTGTTTACTTTTCGCTTTTTTTTCGTAACCATTGAACGGCCAAAGATTTCGTCCTCTGAGTTGAGATGGCGATTGGAGTTGGTATTAGGACTCGTACGTAAAGATACCTGTTGTCCACTTTTTGTTTTTTGTTTCCGAGAAATACTTGCCACTGTCAGGGATTGCGTGTCTTTCAATCCATCTGAAGTCTGCGATGGGCCCTCAACTAATTTCTGTCCAATAACGCTGTTAAACTCCCGGGAGCCGTTCAGGAGGTTATACTTTTCTTGTTCCAGTGAAACTGAAAGATTTTCACTGCTTGAATATTCATCAAATATATTCCAGTTGAGCGATGTATAGGGAGAGGGCAAGAAAAGTTGAGTTTCTTTAGGAAAACAACTTGAGCTTGAGTTGACACCAAAAAGTGGCTGAATATTCGACATACTTCTAATCATTTCCACTCGCTGATGTGGATGCTCTGTGCAAGATGAAATGAGAGATAAAATTCGGTCACTCAAGTAACAAAAAGGTAGTACTGAACACTGATTGCGTCACGTTGTAAAATAAAGCAGTTTCCTGTTATTCAATTCCAGTTCATGGTTGATGAGCATTTACTTGGCAGCAGTTCTGACTCATCATAATTATATTGGACAATATTGCCTCCGTTCCAAGGACAGCCATTTATTTGAGCCTCCTAGAGCGAAAATGCATACCACCCTTGGGGCAAGGTCCTTTAATGCAACTGTTTCCAAACTGTGGAATGAGCCTCCTAGAGAGAAAATGAATACTCGCCCTTGGAATAAGATCCTTTACTGTAGTTGATCCAAACTGTGGAATGATTTTCCGGTTGGCATACAAAACGTTGTATCCCTTTTTTTTTTTAATTTAGAAAAGTTTTTGAATCTAAGGCTTAGGTTTCATTCATGACTAATTTTTGTTTATATATAAATTGTACAAAAGAGAGAATGGTCCTTTCGTCTTCAAGACTTTATTACGTAATCCAACGCGTTTCGGCATTAGCCTTCTTCAGAGGTCTTTTGAATAAATTGTTGTCACTTTTCGGGTTCTGTTTATAGCCTGTGTTGTTAATTACTTAATTACTGTCTAGTTTCTTTTACGTAAACAATGATAATTGGTAAGTTAATTAGAATGGCTGATTAAAAATTGTGAATGCTATGGGTACAAACGCCCTCTACGTAAAAATGTCATAAACAATATTTGCACTAAACAAATAGAGGTTACATGCGTTTTTTCCCCTATGCTATTGTTGTTTTTATTTTTGGTCTCACGCCTGTGAACTGTTTCTTGTAGGTTTATCAAGAGTTCACAAACTGAGGAGACCAGCTTCCAAAAAGAGAAAATTATATTTTTTAAAGATTGTTAAAATTTTTATTCTAATATTGTTTATGATCTAGGGTTAATGTTATTATTCAAGTTTATTTTAATATCCGTGGTAATATTTATAATATATTTCTGAATTCACAAACTGGTTAACTGGCAAATTTAGCATGCGCTAAATAGCTTCTAGGCGCCTCTTCAAAAATAAATGAATAATATAACCTTGTGAATTGAAGGTGAATTTGGTACGAATGACAAATAAATCTAAGGGAAGTAGAGCGAGAAGAGACCAACATACTCTACTCTGCTTTTATTTAAATTGAAATGCACCTTTTTCGTTTCAAACCTATTTTTATTTTCACCTATATATTCATTTGGTTTTGTTTTTGTATGTTATGAACAAAATATTTATGGGCAAAATATCTTGGAGATTTCAACATCATAGTCATATTTGTTAAGATTCGTAAATAAAAACTGTCTGACATTTTTTCTTGAAGGCATTCTTTGGTAATTTCCTAATATTTTGTGGAACGTGATTCCATAATTCAACACCGGCTCGTGAAATCGCAGTTTTTTGTAAGTTTGTTCTGGAGTGTTGTTTACATAAGTTGTTTGAAGTTGATAATCTTGTATTATGTGTATGAATGCTGTTGATGAAGATAAATAAATTACAAATATTGCTTGTTGATTGATTACGTCATACATCAGGTTAGCAGTAGTTTCATAATAGTTCAAGTTTCCAGGTAGAATATTGGTTTTGGAGAATAGAGGAATAGCACTTTCTCTTATCTCGGTGAAATATATCAGTCTCAGAGCTTTCTGTACAAACTATACATAGCTGTTTGAAAAAGAGAAATGTATATCCGCCAGGCCATGTAATATCCACTCTATATATAAACATACGAGAAGTTACGAGAAGCCATTGAAGGTCTCCCGCAGGTAAAAATTTACATGGGAATAAGGGAGCAAGAAATGAATCGGAGAATAGGGAACAAGGGAACATACTCAAATGTTATAGTTGGGGAACAAGGGAACAAAGCGGACATTTAGAGGGAACACGAGAACATAGACCTCCCTGAGAGACCCTCGCTATTTGCTTTTATTCCATTTTGATTCTCTTGAGGAAAACAATGACCGGTTGTTCAAAGACTGGATAAATTTATCCATCGGATAAGCCTACCCTGCCGATAAAATTACTATTCACTGGACAGTAATCCAACTGATAAATAGTGGTTGCACAAAGCCTGGACAAGGCGCGAATGACGATCCGTTGGCAGTGTGTCGTCAGCATTTTGCTGCCGAAAAAGTAAAGTTCAACATTGTTTAGAGATTTCAGAGAGTTTGTTTTGTTTGTGAACGCTTTCCTGTGAGTTCAAGACATTTTTACTTCTCGTGGCTCAGTGAAATTGCCTAAAAATTGCCAGCTTCTTGGGTTAAATGTAACTTGCCCTTGAGAAAGCCATTCAACTGCCACAGTCACACAGCGAGCAGCAACTCATGTGGAAATTCGGCAAATTGAACTTTAACGGTTTTGTAAAGTGTACATCAAGAAAGTAATATTTTGCTTTAAGTTTTCAGTTGTCCCTTTTCATCTCGTCTCTTATCATGGCATATATTACGAGCTTGTTCATTTTATAGTGTTTTGTTTAATATTTAACAACATAAGCTTTTACAAAGTAGAAAAATATATAGGCAAGCATGATAAATCAAAAGGAGTAGACGTCTTTTGATATGATAATTCAAAATACACGCTTTTGTTTTATAAGAACCAGTAAATTTTGGTTGAGTTTTATTGTTCTTAATTTTTACTGCAATTTGAGCCTCAATTGTTCTTAATTGTTCTTGCAACTTACACATAAATCAACATAAAATTCTTCGGAAATTGGAGACTCTTAAATAAGTTTGACTACTGCCACTGGTGTTGTGGGGCGTGGGCATTTTTTTTCGGCCAGGAATGAAAGAGCAAACACTCCACTAAATTCTCTGTGAAAAACAGTGCAATTTTATCGTGTTTGCACCCAAACATTTGCGTTAGTTCCTGGATGAACTGTGTAATTATTGTCCCAAGAACATGAAAAAATAATTCGCATTGGAATCCGAGCCTCGACTGTTCTTAGGTTGTTCTTACATTTTGGGCAATCTTGAGCCTCGTTGTTCTTATAAAATTGCTCTTATAAAAAAGTGTGTATACGTATTATCAGTTAAAAAGTAAAATAAAATGCATCTAAAGTTGTTTTGATAAAATCGTAGTTGGAATGGAGGGTTTACGGTCGTTTCGCCACTAGGAAGATTCGCCACCAACATCGAAGTCGTTTCGCCACCAGTGTCACCCACACCATTTTGAAAAGGTAAACACTGAATAAAGTCTTCAGGCTTCATCACATGAAAATATACCGCATGCCCCGTCTGCCGCATGTCGTAACGCCGTGTTTTATTGCCGTCAACGGTTGAAAAAAAACTTCTTTGGCTTTCGAGAACTAACTCAATATGCCTTTTTGCCGACAAAGCTGGCGTTGCGTTTTGCTTTCATGTTGTCAATCGATCAGGACGAGGAAATCTTGCTTCAGTCTTGTTTCGTGTTTTTGTAAAAGAAAGTAAACGTTATCTCATTGCATTGCAATCGTCCGTAAGTCGACGTGCGATCAAGTCGCCATTATAGTTCACTGTGTGGAATCAAACTGCACTCGATATAAATAAGTCCGCGATGCTTGCATTTGCAAAGCTTTAGAAGGTAAACTTTTGTAAAGCAAATAATTCTCCAGGGAAAAAGGTACTTTACTTAGGACTTTATTGTTGAGAATTGTCTGGCGGCGATGCTTGGTGGCAAATCTTCCTGGTGACGAAACGACCGTGGGTTCGAATTCGAGTTACTCGTGTTTCCTATAAGAAATTGATTTCTTAGATATCTTCTTTCCCCGTCTTTGTACTTACGTTATTACTGTTTTTGCTTCTAAAGCCACTTCAGTAAAGACTAGGAGATTTCAAAGGTTTACTCTGGGTCGGTTTTCACTTCGAACGTAAGATTAAAAAATATTTCCATTCGATGTTGAGTATAATCATGCAGTAAGTCTTAAAGTCCACTCAAACCAGTGGAGCAATCAAGTGCATCTAAATCGATTATGAAATGGCAGCAAACTGGAATTTAACGCGCGACCAATATTGAGAAGGGAGTCAATGAGCTCTTGTTCGAGTTGTTGTAGCGTAACGTGACATTCGATATTCCTTCCGCTGTTTCTGCAAGTCATGTCGATTTGACTTCCTCCAAGCCGGATTCTCGACAGCAAGAAATAAGATTCCAGGCTAATGTTACGTTCCACGTGTCATTCCGGTTTGAGAGTTTGTACAGCTATAACTTTGAACATACTATCGTGACTTCTCAAAGAGTTAATCTTCATTTTTCATTATCAAAAGATACGTTCTGCACAGAACAGCACTTGAATGACGTAACTAGTAATCAAGGGTCAAGAGAATGAATGAACCCTTTTTCCTGTCTCTAAGATACTGAATAAAGCTGAATAAAGTAGTGTAACGTGGCATCCGAGAACACGATATACTTTCTGCCACTGTTTCTGCAAGTCATGTCAAGTTTACTTCCTAAGCCGGTTTCAAGAGCGTTTTCCTCAGCAAGGAAGCATTCAAGGGGAGGGGGGGATACAAAGGGGTGCAAAAGATTTTAATGCCCGAAGAGGGGGTCATTACCATTTTGTCATTGGAAATTAAAGGAACTTTTTACTTGGCTGTTTATATTAGTTAATTTGTGGTGACAGATTATACCGAGGCAGAGTCGGATTTGGTGCAAACTAACGTGAGTAGTTTAGTTTAACTAACGCAAATAATTTTCCAAAGTTTCTTGATCAATCAACATACTATACCAACTCGTATTTCTTAAAAATGCAGTGATGATACCCAAATGCAGTTTGCTACGGTGTTCCGTTAGGGACATTTTATTTCGTATTTTAGTCGTGGACCACTTCGTCTTTGAATACAAAAATTTGTGTTGGCAAACACGAAATTTCATGTTTGTGAACACGAATTTTTGTGTTTGCCAACACGAAATTTCGTGTTCAAAGACCAAATTTTGTGTTTGTGAAGACGAAATTTCGTGTTCAAAGACCAAATTTTGTGTTTGTGAAGATGAAATTTCGTGTTTGTGAAGTCGAAATTTTGTGTTTGTGAAAACGGATTTTCGTGTTTGTGAAGACGAAATTTTGTGTTCAAAGACGAAATGTTGTGTTTGTGAAGACAAAATGTCGTGTTGGCGAACACGAAATTTCGTGTTGATAAACACGAAATTTCGTCTTCACAAACACAAAATTTCGTCGTCACAAACACGAAATTTCGTGTTCAAAGACGAAGTGGTCCAAGACATAAATACGAAGTAAAATGTCCCTAACGGGCCACCGTAGTTTGCTATGTCTACAAAGGTATAAACTTGAATACACTTAACAAATCCAAAATTTAGAAGTCAGATATAAATTTCAGATGTTATTAATTTGTGGTGAACACACTTCAACCATTTAATCACATCCTCAAAGTCACTGCTGCGTCCAAAGGAACTGCCAGAACTGATGCAATTGTTTTTAGTTGCAGTATTTCCATGGTCTCCTTCTTATATAATTCGTACCTGGTATAAAGTTTTACAGAATGAAATTTATGCTTTCTCTTGTGAAGTTCTCGGAACTCTACTTATTCAGATCTGAGAAGACTTGACTTTTTCTAGTCCAGTCTGTTTTTCTCTTTTCACATTTCTTTTATTATCTTTTTGTTTGCGCTCATTGATTGCTTTTTGAGTCACAAAAACGTGAGCTAATTTCCAGTCAGCTCACATCACAAAGAAGCTTTGCTTTTTGTGTCGAGTTTTTATTTTGCTCGAACGAACACATGAAAAGTCAAACTCTTGCCAAAGCCTGTTGGCAAAACAGCAAGAACATCTCGAGCACTGCTGCTTCCATTTCCTGTTTTAGTTCTGCCAAAGAATAGTACTCGATCGCCGTCTTCCGATGCAAATCTTGGGCTGTTTTATGCAACTCTGATAAGCTGTTG
The DNA here is from genome assembly GCA_025434825.1 of Bergia sp. 'catenularis'. NCBI lineage: Eukaryota > Metazoa > Cnidaria > Anthozoa > Zoantharia > Parazoanthidae > Bergia > Bergia sp. 'catenularis'. The sequence goes on from JANRMR010185608.1 coordinate 12,630, forward strand.
AGAACCTGTTAAAATTAGCCAATCAAAACCCTGCGTTCGTGGGCGAACCGAGATTCTCAAAAACCCTAGCCCGCCGTTCTTGCCGGCTCTCCTTTCCTCTCTCTCCCCCTTTCCAGTCCTCTCCATTTTTCGCGCGCCACAGGAATACCGAAACTCGAAAATAAACATATCGAATAAATCCACAGGAGAGCCGGCTAGCAGGCTATTGTTGAGTTTGGATAATGAAGATAAAGCAGATTAATACCATTGATATAAATGGAACATTTAGTATTAATCCTTCAGCTCCAACAATTTATCTATCGTACGTTCTTTGAGTTGCTTATCGTTATAACAAAAACTGCGCGTGTACAATTGTTGTTTTTTGGATGGCGGGTGACTCTAAAGAATGGGGGTAACAACTCTAACAGAAATAAAGTTCCCCAAGAAATAAAACTCTCCAAGTGAAAGTATTACACTTCACAAGAACGAAAATGCACATGGAAAATCTTGCACCGGATATCAACGAACGGGAGCAATAGGCTTACATCGAAAACTCCCTTGCTGAACACCATAATACGTTCGGACTGACACGCCAATGCTGAGCGAGAAAGGTTGCGATCTTGTCCATCAAATTGCAACAATGACTTTATTTTCTTTCAATCGAATCAAGAAATTTTTACAAAAAATTTTAAATTCCGTCTTTAAGGGCCTCCATGCACAAACAAAGGAAATAGTTATCGATAAAGATTAGTTGTTTGACACCAATAACTGACAGGACTGTTTTGTTATGTCTGTGAGAAAGTCATCGATAACTAAACCAATTTGCGACGTCCTGAGAACGAAATTCACATGCGTAGTTAGGCTAGTGACCGCATTAGTTGTCGATAACTATCTAGTATCTTAACTCCCATAGCTTCCATAGGTGGAAAAGCTGTATCAAACACTAATACTGTAATAGTTATCAGCTACTTTTTGTTATCGACATCTACTGGTTATCGGCAACTATTTCCCTCGTCTGTGGTGTTTTGTGTTTCAGTAGGAATCAACCCTTTGCCATTTTCTCATTTATGGTACTATACATAGAAAGGGAAATGTTAATGGTACTAAATACAGTTTAGATTGTTTATAACCGGCAGGGAGCAAGTTTGTTAAAATCACGAGGCCTTGTTAATAATGTTTAATCGTTACACAAGAGTCATATTACGTTTTATTAGTCACCAAGCCATAAATTTCACACGTGTCGAAATAACATATTTTGACACGTGTGCCAAATATCACTTTCCCGCCAAACTTTCTCGCCTTAGGACTCGTTGGCCAATCAGAGCGACGACCGGCTTTTGAACTTTGGCGTGCGATGCTTTTGTGTCAGTGAAAGCACAGAGTGATTACATTACAAGTGAAGTGGGGTGTTTGTTGTTTTCTTTAGACTTACTTCCCTTTAAAGTTTCTTCTCCAGGTTGTAATTTATGGCTTGATGAATAGTAAGCAGAACATTACATGACCGCTTGGAGATACGATTTCTATCTTCTCACATTGAAAATATTCTCGAATTCGTTCGCTTCGCTCACGCGTACGAGATATTTCAAAACTCGAAGATAAAAAGCGTATCTCCAAGCGGCAAAGTAATATCCTCTAGTTCTTGCACAGTCGCAATAATGAACAGAGAATTAGGGATATAGAGAAGAAGAAGCTTTTTAGAGACGTTTAACTGAGAATAAAAGGTTATACACCGATGAGAAACTATGCAGTGTGCATTTGTGCATTTTTGTCTATGTAATCACTTCATTTTGTAATTAATGAAACTTGTCACCATATAGGATCGATTCCATTGAACATAGAGAAGAGATTCTTAAATTACGTGGGGTTTCGCTTGTCTTCCTCCAACTTTTAGTTTTACTGGGAACAAATCTGAAGATATATTAAGTTAATTTAATCACACTAAATCTTGTTTCGAATTTCTTTATATAGACAACAACTATTTCTCATAAGTTGATATGTTATGTTTCTTCAAATAAACTAGATTTGAAAAACGTTTGCCAAAAATATCATGCATATAATGCCCCAACTCTTCGCGGTACAATAAAATTGGTTTCACGAGCAAAAAATCAAAGAGTCTTAAAACGTTTGACTAGTATGCTAGTCGAAAATCCGCACCAGGCTCTCATCGATTTCTTACATTTGAATGACCAATTCCGAATTACGCTTCAGTTCCTGCAAACAACAACATGATGTCGAGGTTAGGTGCCAAGTTTCCATACATTTGTTGTATTTCTTAGCACCTGCCTTCGACTTCAAGTTATTGTTCACTTGCATTGAAGCGTAATTCGGAAATGGGCTATTCTGACTAACGAACAGGAACCAGTCGTCGTTTTCACGGATGGCGTTGTAACCTACAGTTGATGAAATTTCCCATGTTATGGATTACTCGATTTTGTAGTTTCCAGGAGAAACTACGCAATGGCTGCAAATTGAAGCTAATTCTGCTCTTGCATAGGGAATATCAAGTGTATAACCTCGAATAAAACGAATGAATTAGATCTTGTTCCAGTAAATACACTTAGTAAGGTAGCCGCAGTAACAATGCAATGAGCTTCCTTCCGCTTTCTTTTTGCAAGTCATGTTAAGTTGTCACCATTCTTATCCGGTTTCAAAAGCACAGTTAAAACAAGCAAACCCAATATATATCTCGTCATTCCCGTTTGTGGGTTCGTTTATACAGCTAATTTTGAACATTTGTCGTGACAAGTCAGAGGATTTTTAATGCTTCAATTGTCATTATTAACAGATCCTCACGAAAGATTTTAAAAGGCTTTTGTGAGTGCAATATTGAGTTGCTGATGCATATTGTCTGTCGATACAGATTGAAAACGCCAATATATCACGAGAATGTATCGTTGCGATTTGGCCCACCTAACTAGAAATATGTAAAAACAATTTCAAATCCTTTCTTTATAGAAAATAAGGTGCTTAAATGCTGACAAATACGATTTGAATTGTTATTCGCCATGATCTTTCGTGATGACTTGCATGTACCATAAGGTGTACCGGTCTTGATTGCCCTAAAATAGCTCAAAGTATCGTGGTATACATATAGCTTTAAATAAACATAAGATCAAGCAAAAAGAAGGTTCAACTGATAAGATTTAGAGCTTTCCGTTTTTATACAAAATGTCAAAAGATTCTTTTTACGATTTTTGTTCTGTTTGTTACAAGAAAAGAGAAACAGTATTTTGAGTTTTAAAAACACAAACTGGTCACTTGAAATCGCCTTGCAGTTCAATGTTCCAACAAGTTAACTTTAACGTTTGTGTAATTACGAACTAGGCAAAAGCAGTTCAACCCGGCTTGCATGTCATATTTTAGTGAAGTTAACATTTGACGGCCATTTAACTGCAAAATCTTTATTCACTATTTCCTGCCCGAAAACAAACCACTTGACTTTAATATAAAGTAGTGGGCGACATTAAAGAAAGGACAAAATTAGAAATAAAGCTTATCAGAAAAACTATGAACAGAAAAACACCTGGGCTTTTTCAAAATGTCTTCAGACCCAAGCACACAAAACTCCGTTATTGTTATTTGATTGAATTTTAATTGTTATACTAAGATAGAACAATTCTAAATAACGTTTTCAAGCAATAGTTTATAATTAAACTTAGTCTATTATTTTAACAAATTAAAATTAGTCTTTACCCTTCGCGGGAAAAGTTGCTCTATACGCAATAGTGAATTGCGTTACCGCCGCAAGGAACTAAAATTACCCTAAAGTTTAAAATAAATTAAAAACAGCCTCAACCTCAAGCTTGGGTACCCTTTTTTCTCAAACTATAACAATTTCATCAATTTTTCACAGTCTAATAAGTATGTTAATAAGAATATTTTTAAGTTAACTGAATTCACCAAATGGTTAAAACTTCTAACCGTTTGATTATGGTAACAAACCTTTACATCGTTGGATAATGTTGACCAAACAGTCTTTTTAATCTCTCGTTTTCTTCCCTTATAAAACTCATTTGTATGCGAAGACGTGTGTTTTCAGTATAAAGAAACGTTGTTCTCTGTATCAAAGAATCATTATGTCTTCGTTTTGCATCGCGCGACTTCTTTGCTGCAAGATTGTTCCTTCGTCTTCTGTCCCAATACTTTTCATCTTTCAACTCTTCCGGTGTTTCAGTTTTGCGCCTCTTCGCTCTCATCGGACGTTTATAGTTTGTGTTCTCTGAGTCGAGAAGGCAAGGAAAGTTGTAATAAGGGCTCGTGTGTAAAGGTATTTGCTGTCCACTTTTAGTTTTAGACTTTTGTTCCCAAGAAATACCTGCCACTGTCAGGCAATGCGTGCCTTCGAAATCACTTGACGTCCGCATTGGATCCTGAAGCAATTCGTGCCCACTTACGTTGTTTGATTCCTGGGAGCCAGTCGAGCAGTTATACATGTCTTGTTCCAGCGGAACTGAAAGACTTTCTCTCTTTGAATATCCATCACATAGTGGCAAGTTGAGCAGCGAATCATAGGAAGAGGGCAAGAAATACTGAAATCCAGAAGGAAACATTTTGAGCTTGAGTTAACACTAAAGCTGATTACTAGAAATGTACTTCTAGTCTTTCTAGACGCTAACGTGGATGATCTGTGGTGCAAGATGGAAAGAAGAAAAACTAGTTGGTCAAGCAACTGGTTCTAGTCAATTATATTGCACAGGCGCCTCGTGAGTCGAACCGGTTCATAGGGTTCTAAGGAAGAAAACCGGTGAAACTGGCTTCCAAAAAGAGAAGTAATTAACAAAATTGGCCTCAGAAGCCACTTGGCGCCAAAGTGATAGTACTCTTTAATTGTTTATGGTTCAGGGTTTGTTTTATTAATCAAGTTTATTTATCATTCGTAGTGGTATATGTCACAAAATGGTCACCTGACAACGTTTAATACAGAGAGGGGATTGCAGGGCCTGGCAGAAATACAAGCAAACAACCAAGTTTTATTTTGCAACTGTTCTTCTAAAAACTAGTTTAGCACTACTTTATACATACACAGAGATTAGATAACTGGGCACCCGAAATAACTATAACTATCTTAAGAAGTAGCTTAAAAAACTGATTGCATGGATTTTTACAATATTTAGAAATTTGAAAAGTTGAATTTAAAAAGTGAAAAAAGATATATGTAGTATTAAACTACATAAATTGCTAAGATCTATTTGATAAATAACAAATTGAGGTATTAAAAAAAATGTTTTAAAATCTGCTTGTTTTACATTTAGGGATTACAAAGGCTCGATGAGAACCTCAGATGATAAATATTTGACGTTACAGGGGACAAGTTTGTGCCGTTTGTGTGAGGCTGCAGCCGTTCGATTTCACTGCTCTGGTAGTCTGGTGGGACGAAATGGTAACCTGACAAAAGTATTCAATCACTGTGCAGATGCAAGTGGTGTAAAATGAATACAGTTCAAACCCGAGCGTTTCAGTTGGATGAGGAAGAATGGCCTGTAGGCTGCTTTGGTATGTACGTTGACGACGTGGGCATTGGGGACCACTTGAGGTCGCTTGCGACAACGAAGCCAAGGATTTTAACATTCATCACCACCTCTAAGCCCGAAGTGGACTCCCATATTTACAGGTCGGGGGTGCTCGTCGTACTTCTTGGGAATTAAAATCCCGGGTTTTGGTAACGTAGAACTTAGAGTGTTCAAAGCAAAATACTTACATTTGCATACAAAACGGTACCTTTTATGGGTGCCACGGTCAATTGGATGGATTTTACGTAAGCATCGTTGTTACATGTAAATTTAATGTGAAACTGTGACACCATTTAACTTAATTGCCTGACTCTATGTTTCTGATTGGTACCTTTTAAGGGTAAAACTTTCGAGTGTCTTTTTTCAACTTTTACTGGGAACAAATATTAAGATATATGAAGTTTAATCACACCAGTCCTTGTTTCGAATTTCTTTATAAAGACAACAACTATTTCTCAAAAGTATATTAAAATTACACATTTTTATAAAGGCGTAATTTGTTGGAGCAAGCAGGGAGTTATTATTTTTTTTCTACATAATCTTCCATTGTTCGATAGATTAACTTTAAATCGTGGATCTGATTTCCTTATGTCTTTGTGAACACGTCTCACACCAGTAAACCACGACAACCGTTTAGGACAACCTTAGCTAGAGCCTTACCCAAATTGGTACCTTTTAGGGGTGCAACTAAAATTTTCCAACAAGCATCCCCACCCTTTTTATATGGGAGTCCCTCCGGGCATCTAAGTCCTTCTCTGCAACTTGAACCGGGCTCAAACTCAACGCGGAGTTCTTTGTACATGAACGCGGTCCACACCACCATTTCATCTACCGTTAACTGGATATCACTTGCTGCAAATTTTGGCACTAATTCTTGACGTGTCAAAAACAAGTGAACAAGTGATCTTCTAACTTGACACTATATTGTCGGACTCTGCTAGAAAGGCTAAATTTATGTGAAATTTTAATTTTATTTATTTCCCGGCGATGTATATATTAACATCAGTTACATATAACAGACGATTTCCGTCACGACAGCGGTAGCAGTATGATCGATGATGATTGTAAGGCCATGTTTTTAAAAGTATTAGTTCAAAAGAGAACGTTAACAACTCGTGCATGTCCGGATCATGCAACAATATACTGTTTACGAGGTACGGCTAAGCTTTGTGATCGAAATGTGTATTTTATTTTATTTGCTTACTGGGTATGGATCATCTTTGAGCCAGAACATTCTCTCGCTCAGTTGTGTCTCTGTCTCTGAGGAAACCTTTTCAGGTACCTGGGAATGAAGTTGAAGGCTGCCGACAGAAATGATATGCCTTGGCACGTAAAGAGAGGATTGGTTTATAATGTATATGGGAAGTTACTTCCCCCCTTCCCCCTGAAAAAAAGTAATATGACATGCATCCAATGTAACTTTTGGGTAAGTAAAAGCTGTTGTCATCGTAGTTAAAATGTATGTATTATCACTTTTAAAAAACATAAATCTTGGTAATTTAATGCATGGCAAATAAGAAAAAGTAATATGGAATGCATTTAAAGTTATTTTTGGATAACTTCATGGTTAGAATTGAAACTACCCGTGTTTCCTATAATAAAATGTCATACTTATTTTTCCCTTTAATAATAATAATAATAATAACAATGGCGTTACCCAGAAGGCATTTCCACAGAGTGGCTCGTCATCCATCTGGAGAACAGTAAGGAGACGATTTATGAGTTCGAGTTGAGTTCGATGTTTAACTTGAGTCCGAGCTGGTTAGGCTAAGTGTTCAAACTCCAACCAAGATCTCTAACTGAAACCCATGGGTAATTCAATTTCAAGCGATTTTGGTACTGATAATGTAATGCAGGGCAGCAGAACGATCATCACTCTGCAGAGGAGGACAACGCATAGCACGTCTCTCCCGTTTGACCTGGATGTAAAACTTAGTTTAAACATTCCTGAACAAGTTTTTAAAAGTTAAAAGGATATTTTTGTTTTAACGAATTTCTCATTATTTAGGTGCTGGTACATCGATAGACGTCCTACAAATCGAGCTACTGAAAATGTCTCACAGAGTATGTTCAATGACAGACAATTTTTACAAAGGCCACGAGAGTTCTTTTTATAAATGTTGCAAAATTACTCAGTATTACAATTGCAGGGACCTTACTGAAGCAGCTGTTTCGGTCACGGTTCAGACAACCGCTTTTGGAAACCAACTTTCAGTTTTTCTCTTTTCAGTCGTTTAATATACCATCCATTCCTTTTTTGTTGTTTTTTGCATGAATGAAAGCGAATCGCGATCGATGAAACTGCATATCTGGTTGTAAAACCGAACTAATAACGAGTATGGTGGCCGAGGGCTGCCACCACAAATTGCCATATATTTTATGCTAAAAAAAATGAATTAAGTTATTTTTAAA
>JANRMR010185609.1:0-11184 GCA_025434825.1 Bergia sp. 'catenularis'
TTTTTCTGGTGTCTTGTGTTTCTGAACATGCAGTGTTATTATTAAAAAAAATCAACAGAACAGACCTTTTCCCCATCATCTGGTGACCCCAACTGTTTGTTCTCCTTTCTTGAGATTGCCTACAGCAAAATAAGGTTTAACATCTTGTTATTTGTAAATGTCACATGCAGGATATATTTGCTTTTGATATCCTGATATAACACTATCAGGATTTTCAATAAGAGCTGGTGGCCGGCGAAACTCACCAGCTAATTCACACAAGTTTGCCATCTACTTTCATTGAGAAAACCTGCACAAATTTAAAATTGACATTCGACACGAGAAGTTCCCTCTCAGCCTACTCCTCAACTTTTGCCACCTAATTCCAATTCTTATTGAAAATCCTGCACTATTACTGTCAATAAGTTTGTCTCAACTTATCTTACATGTATAAGGCTAAAAACTCAGTTTTGTTATTTTCCTGACATCTTAATGTGGTAGCTAGACAAAATAACAGCAACACTAAAATGGTTGGTAACCTAGAAATGACAAGTGAACAAGTGTAATTTAAATTGATTTCAACAGTTTCCTGAACATTTTTCCTGATTTCCTTGAATTTAATGATTATCCATACATTAATTTCATAAGAAAAGAAGGAAATAACTTTATTCATATTTTTTACTTAAATTAAATAATCAAGGTACTCAAGAATATCTTTGTAAGCTGCTTGCAAGCAATATTTTTGCATTGGAATAAAAAAAATGTTTAAGATAACTGGTCCAAGAGCTTAAAACTATATAACGTTCATTTACAAATTATTTTTCTTTATATAAAAATTAAGCTTATTTAATATTCTTGAGCAAGGAAGCTTGTTAGAGTAAGAATTCAAAACTATAATAAAATGTTCATTAGATAAAAACTAACACATTAGTTTAAGTGATCTTTGAGGACAATATTTTCCTTTCCAAAATAGGTTTAATTGAAAACAATAATTTCTTTATTTAATTTAAATATATTCTTGATTGCTGATGAAAGCACTGAGAAGGAAAATGATTAGAAGAATTTTATATTTAATATATATTTTTTGCACAATGTATAAATTACCAACAAGAACACCAAAGCTGCTATATGTATTCATGTATTTTCAATCTCAATTGAATTTTTAAAATTGTATTTCTTTGCAAGCAATAAGTTTCACAATTTTTCATGTGTTCAAAAATGTATAATTCTTTATTTGTTAAATATTAAAAGACAGATCTAATTTAAAAACAAACCAAGTGAGACATAATAGTCACGCACATTTCTGTATATACATGTATATGATAAAATAAGTAGAAACTCAAATGAGTAGAAGCTTAAAAATTCTGTTCTATGGACTGGGATGTTAAACTTTGGGCTCATCCCTCAATGTTGTTCTATAAGGGAATTCAGGGTTCCCACTCCTAACTGAACATAAAATTCAAGGACTTTTCAAGGACTTTCAAGGGCCTTTTCAAACAAATTGAAGGACCTTGTGTGGCAATTTAAACTTGAAAGTTTTCCATATTTTGCTGCATTTAATCATCAAACAGTGCCAGTTATTCTGCATCTAGTAACTGGCATTGTAAGTTTAATCATTGACCATCAGTGTCTTCACAAGCAAACACATTAGGGATCGAGCTTCTGTGTGTTTTCAGACTGAGTATCTGTTGATTTTCAATCAAAGTTTTAAACAAATTGTAAAAATTTGTTGGTGTCAGAGAGGCAATTCAAGGATTTTCAAGGACCTCCACTGATTTTCAAGGGCTTTACAAGCCTGGAATTTTTATTTTTAAATTCAAGGACTTTCCAGGATTTTCAAGGACTGTGGGAACCCTGGGAATTAAAATACATGTAACCATGGTGTTGCGGTCTATAAGCCAACCTTGGAACAGAAATTACATGTGTATTTTCAGCTGCTCATATTAGTCCTGCCAATGCACTCAATCACAGAATCATATGTATATGCTTAATGTGAACAGTTTGTTGACAAGCCCTGCAGTGAACACCTGAAATGTACTTGTATGTATGTATGTATGTGTGTGTGTGTTCCCTGTTAGCTAGTTATAAAATTCATCTTCCACAAACCCAATTGTATGACAAAATGATTGACATATATCATCTCCAGTGAAAACCTACATCAACAATGTCAGTATTTGTACGGCTCTCATGAGGTTCATTGTACTCCGTATATTTCAGTAATATCTTATCCATGTCAGTGCTGGCATACTGGAACAGTTTGTTAGCTGAATTGAAAATGATCAGTGCTATCTCACAGTCGCACAAAATGCTCAGCTCGTAGGCCTTCTTCATCAGCCCAAACTTTCTCTTGGTAAATGTAACCTGAAACAAATGTCCAGACAATTCTTGGTGAAAAAATAATATCTTAACTATAAAACATAAACAGATTTAACTTGCATTATCTAGTAAAACTGTTCTGTACATTATGTTAGTATGTATAGGGACCTCATGTTAGCCTTGTTTGGGAGAATTGTAAATTAAAGTGTTAGACAAGATTACAAGAAAGCTTGGTTAATTGGTGAGCCTTTAAATCGACAAAAAAAAAATTTTGGGCCAGTGTTTTTCACAGGCTACAAAATAGTGTACATACATGTATATTAAGTCCAAACATGTGACTATGTTACAAGGCACCTTGTCAGAAAGTGATTATGTGTAGAACACTGTGCTTCAAGCTCACTATCATTCTTTCACTCACTCACTTACTCATTCACTCACTCTTTCACTCACTCATTCACTCACTCATTCACTCACTCACTCACTCACTCATTCACTCACTCATTCACTCACTCACTCATTCACTTACTCATTCACTCACTCTTTCACTCACTCACTCACTCACTTACTCATTCACTCACTCTTTCACTCACTCATTCACTCACTCACTCATTCACTCACTCACTCATTCACTCACTCTTTCACTCACTCACTCTTTCACTCACTCACTCACTCATTCACTCACTCACTCACTCATTCACTCACTCACTCACTCATTCACTCACTCACTCATTCACTCACTTATTCACTCACTCACTCATTCACTCACTTATTCACTCACTCACTCACTCATTCACTCACTCACTCACTCATTCACTCACTCACTCACTCACTCACTCATTCACTCACTTATTCACTCACTCACTCACTCATTCTCTCACTCACTCTTTCACTCACTCACTCACCCACTCATTCACTCACTTATTCACTCACTCACTCATTCACTCATTCTCCCACTCACTCTTTCACTCACTTATTCACTCATTCACTCATTCATTCATTCACTCATTCTCTCACTCTTTCACTCACTCACTCACCCACTCATTCACTCACTTATTCACTCACTCACTCATTCACTCATTCTCTCACTCACTCTTTCACTCACTTATTCACTCATTCATTCATTCACTCATTCTCTCACTTACTCTTTCACTCACTCACTCACTCACTCATTCACTCACTCACTCACTCACTCACTCATTCACTCACTCAATATTTTGTGTGGTTTAGAATCAAACTGAGTGGTCTGCAACACAGAGACATTTTTTGTGGTTTCAGTATGATCTTACATCATTTAAACCAGACATTTTAATTTGTCTGAATGTCCTCAGACAAATAAATTAACTTTACATTGAAAAGGCCTAGCATGTGATACAGGGGAAATATTAATGGTGGCATCATTTTTTAGAATCAAACTGAAAGGTCTGTAATACTGAAATGTTTTATGTGGTATCAGTATGACACTACACACTTTAGACCAGACATTTTAATCAGTCCTCGGACAAAAAAATCAACTTTATTCGGAGAAAAGACCTAGTATGGGACACAGGGGGAAAATATTAATGATGCCTTTTTTAGGATCAAACCAAGTGGTCTGTAACACAAAAACGTTTTGTGTGGTATCAGTATGATATATACACTTTATAGTTATTAGACAGAAGATAGTGATCAAAAGCCTGAAACAATGATGTAGTGTTTTCCAACATGCTCCCAAAACTAACAGGTGCATCCATTCAACTGGAAAATATGATGATGAGCTGGTATCCAATCTCTTAGCATGAAAACTTTGAAGTGTAAAAAGAGTAGATCTCTTTCATTTCATGTTGCAAACTGTTGCAAGCTCATACTGATCACTATCAGGAGTACTGACATGTCAGTGAGAAGATTTTGGAATTTATAATGCTGATGGAACAGCCAAAGTTTATTTATTTGATAAATATTCATGAAGGTTTTATTTCTTTCTTAGTTTCCACTATTGTCCTGCTTGTAATTCAGTCACAAGCAAAGATAATAATATGATTAAGATTATCTTTTTTAGATGGATTTGAACATGAATTTTTTTGCCAAGATCTGGGATGAAATATCTCTTATAGCATTGTATTTAAGTAAGCCCTACAAATCAACTTCTGGCAGTTGGTTTAATAAAGCAGTGCAGCCCTCAGGCACCATGTAAGAACATATGTTTTTGCTCTCTTAGATAGATCTAAAAATATTTTTACCCTAAGAATCACCTTTAATCTGATAAGAAAGAGTAGGATTTTACAACTATTTTAAAAATAAGGCAAGTAACCATTTTAAAAGACAATGTTTTTACACAAGCCAAATTTTGAGGCAACACACAAGTAGTTATGTAAAATTTCCAGAACAAATCAAAGAACATTATAAAAAATCATGATTGCTTTTTATCTGTTATGGTCTTTGTTGTGGAATTCGAAGGAAAATGTTTGGAAAACTACTGAAGAAAAATAATTGATATGATTTAATTGCAAATATTCTGTTATGTACAAGACTATCATTACTTCACAGCATGTACCAAGATTCAAACATGTTTGTTTCCTTTACTCACAAAAAGATATAAAAACAATCAGTTCAGCTTAGTTTCTAAGTGCATAGTGCAAAATTAAGAAAAATAAATTAAATTTTGGTGCAGGCAATGGTACATATATTATTGTACAATACATTTTTTTCATCAGGTCATACTTTTTTACATCTCTTGGTCTTACAGAAGTTATATATTCTTAAATTTAAATGTTATTATTGATTTTTAAAAGTGCCACAGCACAACCACAATTATTGTTTATGACCCATATGACTGATGTAAGTGTTGAAACAAATAACAATTTAACATCAGTGAATCTCAAAAACACTTCTGCTATCACCCAGGGGGGATTAATTTGCTTCAATCTTGATGTTTTTGCAGACCTATCAGACGAACAGAACGAGATAAGAGTAATTTCAATTCTTAAAACATCAGCGACAGTTACATTTATCTTTTTCCTTTTGCAAATATTCAGTGCTATACTATAGTTATACAGTGCAAGCATTAATGCAATTTACGCTGACAGCTTATATTGATATCCACCAGCCCTTCTTCCTAAGTGGTATGTGTGAAAGTTTGAAAAATATTAACCTGTTTTCAGTTGAGTATCACCCAACATACAAATCTCTAACCAGACTGACGAGTTCGCGTGACATTTAGCAGCGCAGAAACCGATCTGAAGCTGTTTCGCAAACACACATCTAAAACATTAAAACAGCATTGTTTCTGGAGAGCATAAAATCCAGACATAAGATTTGATATGACCGTAATTGTTTATGCTATTAATGTACAAATAGTGTGTAAATTCAATCATTTATAAAATTCAAATTGAAGAGTTCGAAGGTGTTTTCTTGGGTAGCAAATAAAATGAATTCCTGCCACAGTCTTTTGAAATCGTTTTGCATATCTGGTAAAACTGTGATCTCAAACGATCGCTTGTCAGTTTCGTGCAAGTTAAATAGCATGGAAATGTTCTCTCGCCAAGTCTGGTCAGCATTTGTTCAAACTTTATTGCTTCGGCAAACAAAAAATTAACAGCTAAAAGCAGATCTATTTATCTAAAGCCGTGGAGTGTGGAGAGGTACTTTGCAAATATAATTATCAAAGATCAGACGAAATAGCCTTTGAGTTTGAAAACAATCTTACAACTTTTGTGTTATGACACACGACCACTTTACGTAAAACGCCCACAAGGCAAAAATAATGAACCAAGAAAAAAGAAACAGCCATTATTATTCATTGAAAAGGATTTTTTCTCTTTCAACTGCTTTAAATGTTGCAGTTACTTCTGTTGTTAAAGAAACAACCCTGCCTGACCCATTGCTAAAAATACCGCGACAATAATGAAATTCTAGCCCAAACCGCTTAGCTATTTTTGATCTTCAGAGTGCAAAATTTAGAAACTCGATAGACGCCCGCGCGACTAAAAAAGATAGTTATTCTTAACCAGATAGATCTGGCGCTCAAAACAGAGCTATTCTTGTAGAGACCTTGGTTGTAAATAAAAGCTCGGCGCAAGGAAATCTCCGCAAATTAGCAACTCGACCTACCTGGCGGTTTCTCTCGTCCCCAATTTTCGAGATCTGAATCTTTTTCCTTCCCATGTCGTATTCTTTGACGATCTGAACTCAAGTATTTATCTTCACTTTAAATCAGGAGGGTTAATCGTAGAAACCTCCGTCCTTTAATCAGCAGGCGAATTATCTGCAAGTTAAGAAGAATAAACAGTTCATGAGTTTATTTAAAAATGAATTTTAAAACACTGGCAAGTGCCCGCCAAAGAGTGAAAGACTGTAGGAGAAGACGACGAAGTTCGAAGGAGACACGACATTTGACAGAGTACAGATAAGTCAGGATGTTTCTGACCTAAATTTACCACGATTTTCTTCCAAAGTTTCATCTAAAATACAATCCTTCCTTACAAAATTTATTTTACCAGTGACCTTAGTTGAAAAAAAATCTTTTTGATCATATAGAGAAGAAATATTGCGTGGTATGATGTCAGTAAATCTCGGAAGCGATGTATCTTCCATGATTCGCTGGCAGCAAATGATCTCACAAAACAGACATTTAGCCGTTCAGAGTTCGATGCTTGAAAACCGTACATTCAAAGTGAAAGCTTTCATTGAGTGACACCATTTTAATTCTTAAATCTCTACTCTATGACGACTGCAAATCTAAACCAAAACTAATGGAAATTGTTGAGAAAATAAGAAGTAATTGCTAAATACTTTTCCCTTTTGGAATGTGCGCAAGATTATGCCATGGAAGTGCTAGAAATCCGATGCTATCTTCACTAAACAGCTCTCATTTCTTCTTACATAGTTTCCAAGTATAATTATTCAACAAAGAGATTATTCCCTGAAGGGGGGAATTGGTAGACAAGGCTAGTGACGAATATTAACTGATTTAAACATTGCGAACAATACATATTTCACGCGAGCAAACTTACAAGACGGCTAGACAACTGAATATTTTACTGGCAGTTCAGTGCAAAAACCTTTAGCATTGAACTCGGCCTAATTCAAGTTGGCAGAATAACTGAAGTTATAAACTCGTTCATCTCTCAAGTCGATTAAAAGGTTACTAAGCATAAATCTACTTTTGCTAAGAAAGAAACAAGAGCAAAACTGGAAAACTGCGATCTTCGAAGGAGGAAGATGCTGGGAGATCGAACTAAACTATATTGCAAACCCGCAGCAAGGTCGCCGAATGTCGAGAACATCGAACACAAGACGGCATATGTTGTCAACGTAAAATTTCACTTCTAACACTACAGCAGTACTTCCATCTACCTCTCCGGACACCGGGTTGAATGATTTGCTATTTGACGGAATAATATTTACAGGGTAAAACCGTACGCGATCTCAAACAGAGACTAAAATATTTCTACCTTCGAATCAGAAGTTGCAGAGGAAATGGTTCGAATCGAACATGTTGTGGTTCGAAAGTAGCCAGCAATATTCAAATGAGATAGACATTTATCTAATGAGAATGGAGGGAACTTTCTACCAAATTTGAGACGGAAGTTTTGAAGTAGAACGGCTGAAATACACAACTGCAATGTACAAGAAGGGAGTTTGCGGAAAAACATGATCAATTTCAGCAACAGCGATGCCGCCCGGCGCCTCTGATGGGCCTAAAAATCAAACCACGAAGAAATTTGTACATTCAGAGCAAATCCTACGAGTATTTCTTGGCTGTTTATACTTCATAGTGGACGGAAATAAAATGCAAAGAGCTATTTTTACCCACCAGTGATCGAAGACCTTCCCTAACAGATGCGTTCACAATATATGTTTGTGCTATTTCTAGAAACATCAACCTTCTTTGAGCAACAGCTCCGAATTTGCATGGGGAGGTGTGTGATGTCAGCATGATGTCATTGCAGGTAAGGAGAAACGCGGTATTGGTCAGTTGCTAAGACATCTGCTTAATTAAAAGCCTTTTGTTTTTCAGAGCCACGGCTGATGTTTGCAGCTGATATTTTAAAATTGTTGTAGTTTGAGATTGAGAAGGTGGTCGTAAACTTGGATTATAATTCAGTGTTTTCGCAACACATAAACATTATCTCAACAAACTCAAGGAGAGCCGAAATTGCCGCACTACTGCAATTTTTTCGAGTTGGTTATCAATAAAACCATTATTGGGTTTATTTTAGTTTACCAGCTGTCTTGACATTCTACGCTGTTAACGCACCAAAAGGTTGCAGGAAGCGTAAATGACTTGAAATATGAAACTGTAGTAGAACAAGTCGGATCGAAATTCTCCCAACTATGCAAGTGATAGCGCCAAAATGACCGCTGACGTCATCGAATTACTTCCTGTTTGTCGACCAAAGCCCAGTTTCAGCGAATGGCGGTTGCACGCGACAAAAATCAGTATTATGTGTACGCCAGAAGAGCCAATGATCACTTTCTGAACAAAAAAAATTTTAAATTTAATCCGCCATTAAATTTAAAATTCTGTCTTCAGCCTCTTACTGGAATATCTGGGAGTATGGAACACTCGAAAATGAAAAATTGAAACCGGAAATACAACTCCGAACTCGGCCGGGAAATTTCGAAAATAAAAGAAAAGATGAAACACTTCCCACGTTCTTACGGGAAGATCTGACGGAACAAAATTTCGATAATGGGGATTCGTACAACGTCATATAAATGCGATATTTAAAAGGCTGACAGGTCTTTCGCTGAAAACTATATCAGTATGCACACTGTTTGCAAGCGATATTGGGGATATTAAAGACACGGCTACAATCAATGTGAAAATAATCAGTGTATGAAGTGATTATGTGTTGTCATATTCAGTTTAAAAATAGTAAATCTCCGCTAAACAATACAATATTATAAAATAAAATAAAGGAATTAAAAAGTAAAGGAAATTTGACAGGTAAATAGCAGAGGGTATCCTGGGGGTCGGGGGGAAACAAGGGAACACGGTAAATTTTTTAATAGTAACATGGGAATAAAGAAAAAAAATCATAGGGAACAATGGAGCCAGAAATATATATTGGGAAACAGGGAACAAGGGAATGTGCTAAAATTTTTAAAACGGGAAACTTTATACCAAACCAGCGAATAATGCTTTTCGCGCGCTCTGGTTGGTTACTCGAGCTCTGAATATCCACCTTTATTCCCAGCACGCATGAGTGAGCACAAATGGCGAGCGCGCGCAGCTCACGAAGTCTTATGTGTTTCTATTCATCTTAAATATAAAATTTCTTCTTTTTTTTACTTTTAGTCATTGCTTTGACATATGCTAAACTAATTATTCCCTTCAGTGTCGGTGAACAGCCAAGAATATTCCCTCGCCGCATTCGCGGCTCGGCGAATATCCTGTGCTGTTCACTGACACTGAAGGGAATAATTAATAACTAATTTATGGTGTGTGTGTTGGGCAACTCATAGGTCAGTAACACAAATCTGATTCGCATTCTGCAGACTGAAAAGAGCACTTAGTAACACCACTTTTTAAAAAAATTCGATAAGCTGATCTGTTTTACCAGCGCAAAGACCCTAGAACTTTGTGTAAAAGTTCAGCTTGAATCCGATTCATTTTGCACCAACTCACAAATACACGCTTCAACTGTATTTAACGATTTCTTTACTCCATTGAATAAAACTAATTCATACAACATAGGCATCAATGTAATCATTCCATTTTCCTCATGTACCGTACAAATTATGGGAGATTTACTGTAAGGTTCTTTGGCCCATGATGACTCGAGTAAAACGAGGAAAAGATTTATCTCCAAAGTACTGCTTAAAGAAATTTAACCTTAACACATTCAAACACCTAATTTGTTTCTCTTCCAGTCTCCCGTTTTGGTGTAGTTTGTTACTTTTTTGTTTGTTTAAAGTATTAAACGGACCCAAAATATTTTATATTAACGTTATCTATCATCTAATTTGATTTCTTCAAATTCTTGTATTTAAAATTTCGTGTAACGTATCGAAATAATTGTTATACCACAAATGGCATTTGTATTTTCAGAGCTATTGCTTCCTATAGACTGTAACTGCAAAACTTGAGCGAGATCTCAGAACCAACAGTTGCTACTCTTTAAAAAATATCAGTTGTATTTTCATGAAGGTAAAGAATACAAGCGAAAGCAAATCTGAGAGAAGCCCTAAACACGACTCAGTGGGATTTCGCCGTCATCGCACCATTACTTTGCGTTCATTCATGACTGCTCCGGAATAGGAATTCTTCGTTCAGGAATATTTCTAAATATCCTTTCAACCGAAGAATGAAAAATTGAAATGATAACACTTTTTTATGATAACCAGATTTTAGGTGTCGAGGCTCGCTGGTTTTAAAATCAGTTGGGGCAACTTGAGCGTCATTTGTTCTTGAAGATGTGGAAATGAGAAATGACTTGTGCAGTTTACATGGTTTAATTGCAACTTATGAGTCTATTTCATCTGATATCCTTGTTCACTCTTAACGGTTATGTTCATTTCTACCAAGTATATATTTGAGCAGTAAAACTACGAAATATCAACTCCCCAAAGGGTCCAAAACCTAACAGAATTTACTGAAACCATAAGCTGGGTTTTTTTTCATAAGAACGTCTAATTTGGGGGCTGAGGTTGGATATATGTTCTTAATTATTTTGAGGATTTCAACCTCAAATGGTTTTAAAATGTTCTTACTTTTTAGGATTGGGTACATACTTAACTTTTATTTTCCATTCACACAAGCCAACTCAAGCCAACCAAAGCCATTTTTAGTGTTTTCTTAAAAGACGTACAAGTGTCACTAGTTGCCTTCGTATATATCCACATTCGGAGTAGCCATCAGGCGATGTTGCACGAGCATTAGGCATTATTTTACAGTTTAACAACAAA
>JANRMR010185642.1:0-11178 GCA_025434825.1 Bergia sp. 'catenularis'
CCCATTCACCCCTCCCATTCTCTCAAGCCTCTACCAGATCGTACTCCTAGCTTCGAGAGGCTTGGGCACTCCTCAGTACTGTTTCCGTCTGTAACTGCTGGAGACTCAGCTGTTGGATCGATGCGGTGATAGCAGCCGGAGCTGCTAGATCCCCGGACACCTTCATTAGGATCCTCGGTTGCTGGTCCATTGATGACTCTTGCGACACCCGGTACACCATCGCCACACCTTCCCTTCTTCCAAAATTATTTTAAGAAAATTACTAGCTAGCCTGCATAGCAGGCGCTCCAGTTTGTCTTTTAGTGCGCTGGGAATATCGAGCATTCAAGTCGGGCTGCGAACGTTACTTGATGCCGCGCTAGTTGTAGTTGTGGGAGAATGGAACGCTTCGCTCGTGCCTCGTTCTCGCGGGCTTCGCCTGGTCGCTTCGCGGAGAGAGAGCTTTTTAGTACATTAGATTCCCTGCGCACAAAAAAGCCAAAATTGCGGCTGCTATGCAGGCTAATTACTAGCCAACTCGAGCCACAGACTAAGCAACACATACACCTGAGACGCACTAACCTGTAATCTTACAAACTCTGACATTCTTGCGTTATTCACTGTCGTAGATTCCGTTTACCCCTGGAGCCAATATGTTTTTAATAATTCATAGAATTTTTAAAAATAACTTACAGTTTGTATTTTCAATTTTTCAACTTGAAATAATGTAAATAGTAACCCGAGTAGTTCAGTCTTGTGGCTGTAATTGGGCAATTTTTTTGTCAATAAGGATTGTTATTATTGCTTTTCTTAATATTATTAACTAAAGTGTTGACGTGGTTGAGGAGTAAAATGCAATTGATGATCGTGTTTAAGGTGTTCTGAGTTGAGGACTTTCCTGATATGAACTTACAAAAGATAGAGAACTCAAAGATTGTAATTGCTAACAGCTTTCAGAAGGTTTGAAATAACGAAAAATGCAAATTGAAAACAAAATATTATTATTGGAATTACGTTTTACATGAACAAAGTATTAAATTCATTTTTGTTTTTAATGTATAACTAGCCGGTGAAAATAGTTTAAGCTAAAATTAAGCAAATTAAAAAAACTATACGTATAAAATAACCTGTTTATTTCTTCAAGATTTTATACAGTGGAAGCAACTGATTGATGAACTTTGAATAAGAAATGTAGTGGAAATAATAAACTGAAAAACTGGAAATGATAGCTAATAAAACTGAGAAAAACTTCGATTATTCTTGTTCGTACCATAGAAGTCATCCTAGTCAGTGAAGCCGTTTAATTTGAAATAATTCAAAAACTTTATTCGAAAAACAAGCATTTTATCTTAAATTTGAAATGAGTGGAAACAAAAACAATAACATTTTCTAATATTATGATAGAACGAATAGTTCTCTAGATCTATCTATCTTGTGATACATTTTCCTAAAATCAAAACTTTCTCTCCTAAGCTTATTTTTCACATTTATATTTAACAGATAAAGAACAAAAAATATCGGCTAAAGCTCCCTTAAAGTACAGATAAGTTCAAAATAACAAATTTAATTTGATTATTTTCTTTCTACAACTGAAAAAATTACGCGATAACAGTTCATTAATGAAAATTCAATTTGTGAATAAGACCGAAAAAATATGTCGCATTTATAATTTATATCCTAGCTTTGAACATGCAGCTTATCAGTTTAGAATGTTTACTTCTCAAAGTGAAGCGAAAATAAGAGTTTGGATCCAACGTAGGAAAGAAAACGAACAAGATGGTTAGCCTGCCTGCAAAACATCACTATCGTAATGTAACATGTTGAACTCTTAGTTTTTCTTCTTCACTTCTCCATCCGTGGTTTGCCGAAACTCTGGAAAGTCACCAACACAGTTTCTATTGATCAGGTTTGTCGTTTATTACACCAGTTTTCTCTCTATCGACATATGCAGTTAACTGTAAACTAAGGAAACAGGATATGACTTAAAAGTCTGGTTCACACAGCATAAGCATTAGCACAAGCATAAGAAATTTAATAACTAAGGAAAAGGCAAAGGAATGCTGTCGAAAGCTCGTTTAATCTCGTCGGTACACTTGGTATTCCTTTGTCTTGTCCTTTGTTATTTAAATTTCGATCTTAAATTTGTGCTTATCTCACAAACGTGAACCAGGGATGAGATTATGACTCCTGCAGCACTTGGCTTGCTCATGCAGTTTACTACTGTGGAGAGACATTAATTAATCGTAATTTGGTTTAACATTTTAAAAACGGCAGGAAGCTGTGGGTGCCGAATCGAGCAATGTACAGTTAGACTCTTTAGTTTTTCAAGTTTGTTTCCGAATATGTTATTGAACTGAGGTTTAACCATTTTGCCTCTTATTTCTTATGCGAACAATAGGCGTTACTGCTAACAGCGAGTGTTTCAGGCTTTTTTCAGATCATCTGAGTTAGGTTGATAAGGAAGTCGTAAATAAAACCAAGTTTATTCCTTCTCTGCTTGGAGTTGGTACTGCTACTATATCTGTAGTTAGTGTTCAGTTTATTTCCTTTTGTTTATCAACCGATCTTTCCGTTGCAAGCCAGAGTTATATTTTTAGTGTTTCCTTTTTAGAGTTCACTTGGTCGTATTCCCACACTGAACAAGCAGCGCGCGACGCAACAGCAAGAGTCGAAAACATTTTTCAGGCAACTGACCCGTCCTCGTAACTGACAAGCCCTCAAACACGAAGCAGGGTAATGGGAATGAGACTAAATAATTAAACGTATACAAATTTAGCTAACAGAACTATACAAGCTTAAATAACTTGCGGTAGAAGATTTGTTAGATTTGACTGTGCTTGCACGTACGGCTTTACATTGTTTGGAAGACTTTGATATCAAGTCCAAAATTGAGACTGCTTCTATTCCTAGACGGAATTGCAAAGCTTTTAGGTGTAAATATTTTGTGTACAATTCAGTGTGTAACTTTCGTTGCATTGCATTCTAAAGAACGAACAAGAGAATTCACGTAAATCAGTAAAATTTATTCGGAGAGTTGTCAAAGCTCGGCATGAATTGATTGTCTGATTGAGACATGAGAATCGAAGCAAAATATTTGTCGGCTTTTATGAACACATAGTGACTAGTCCGCCAACATAATTTAAACCACAACAGACAAAATAATAAGAGTGAATCATATAAAGTAATTGAATTGAATCTATATGGAAAAATCGCTTACCAATGCAGTGAATACACGAAAATCTTAATTTTGGAAGCAATATGTGCATTCACTTGCAAGTTTATTTGTTCATTACGAGTGTTAACTTATATTAAATTTTAAAGAAAATGACATGGTTATTAACTTTTGTTAGTATGGGCAATTTTATAGCCAAAACGTATTTTCTTATAATTAAGACTAGCGACTGACTTCTGATTGTTTGATAGAATCTTATTCTTGCAA
Source organism: Bergia sp. 'catenularis' (assembly GCA_025434825.1). Lineage (NCBI taxonomy): Eukaryota > Metazoa > Cnidaria > Anthozoa > Zoantharia > Parazoanthidae > Bergia > Bergia sp. 'catenularis'. Next base: position 3,419 of record JANRMR010185642.1, read on the forward strand.
TAACATTCCCAAAACAAAAGTATTTTTCCAAATTTATTGCCACCTAACCATTATCGCAATGCACATGCAGTCAGTTGTTCCCCGGAGGGGGAGAGGTATCGGGAGAAGCTACCAGATAAGTACCTTTTAGGTATTTCCTCATCCTAGACAAACTTTTTTCTTTAATTGCCCCGCACAAAGCGCCGTTTTGCGGTCAGTTGTAGACTGTACCACAAATGTCAGCACGAAAATTCCCGTAGCCCTGGCTGGCTGGTTACTGGCCGGGTGCCTTGTCTCTCGGCCATCCGCGCTCCAAAATGGCCTTGTCTCTCGGCGATCCGCGCTCCAAAATGGCGGACGCGTCAAAATAGTTCAGTGAAGTTCAAATATGGTGAACAACTTCATATATAGCGATCATAAAAATACATTATGGATCTGCGCGTGGCGCAGCAACAAATTGCGATTTTCGCTTGGAGAAGCAGGAGATTACTTTTATCGTAAGTATTTTCAAAATTGTATTTTGTTTTGTAGTAGACATTGATGGAAACCAGAACGACTGACCACATGTGAGCTCCACGAGGCTCATTTTTTACTGAAACGAAACAGTTTTCCACGATACATTTGCATGTCCGTCAACCAATAGTCAGCGGATTTCAGCATAACATCATTACATTTTGCGCCATTAACATAATACAGCATAAATCCAACTTTTCCCTAGAAATTCGTAGCTATTCAGATTAGTTAGTTATCTCTACAGGTCTGTTCTCGACCAATCAAAACAAGTGAAAATCGTTTTCAGCAAATCAGCACTCGGTTGAAATGAGACGCACGGGAAAATTTAGGAGCGAGTTTCAAATGGTGGACAGTGTTTACAGTTGTTGTTTGAATTATATTACGGTAAATGTCTCTGAAAGAGATGAGCAAAATGAAATACAACAATATACTATAGAAACCAGAGGTAAGTATGAACAAACTAAAAAAAAATGCGCAAAAACGTTAAAAAGTCGTCAACATGGCTCAAAGTATTTGTCAGCTCGTTACTTGATTCACTCGCTCGTGGAATTCATAGAGCCCCGAAGACTCGTACAGTCAGCATGATTTACCCGTTAAAAGTTTGCAATTGACAACTGAATTGATGCTATAATTTTCAAATACTTTGCTAGAATGAGCTGGGAATACAGATCAGGAACGTAGACAACAAGGCCATGATGAAATTTTTGTTTTCAAACCAATTTCTTTTGATTAGTATTTTAGTTAAACACTAACTCTAAGATGTAGCTTTCGGATAGTAATATTCCTAAAAGCTGTTTAATACGATAGTGAGTAAATTTCAGCAAGCACAATAACTGATTCACAATAACTGAATTCAAGGCCTTCGGCCTTGTCCAAATTTTTTGAACAGTTCTCGAAATGTTTGCCATCCAACTGTTTCCAAACTGGACACAAAGCAACAGATTAGGATAACATATTCGGCAGAAGAATTTTTTACAGGGGCGAATTTAGGATTCTAGTGGGGTTTGAAATGAATTTAATGGGTTCGAGTATTACGGATTTACGCTTTTCAACAAATATGGTACTGCTTTTATCAAAATCTACACGTTTTAATCATTTTCCTCGCGTACAGGGGGTTCGACCGAACCGTGTGAACCATTCCTGGACCGACCACAGCTTTAGAAGACGTTAGAAAGCTTCATAATTGAGCAAAGATAACAATTATATGATTTAGGCTTGCTACTTTAATATAATATCAGAGTGATAAAACCGTCTATGAGCAAGAACGATAAATAGTTTAAAGATCAAAAGCCGGTTGTGGGTGAGCCTCTTTGTCTTTATCTTTTATTCGTTTGATAAGGAAAACAGCTGGGGACTACCGCGTGGTCTAGATCGACAATGCATACAGTTTGAAAACTATAACGTAATTGTGATTAGAGTTGCTGGTAATCAATAATAATTAAGAAACAGGCAAACGTGTTATTAGAGAGATTTAGCACCACGTATACGCGAAACGCTAACGTCAGCTAGCCGTCTGCCGTTTGCCGCGTTGCTTTCTTTGGGTTTTAGCTTCATGTGAACGTGGCATCGTGCTCTAAAAACCAATGTAAAAGACTAAAACAGCTCTAAACTTAAAAAAATAAAATCTTCCAATATAAAAAGATTTAAGACAACAATACCTACACTGACAAAAAGATAAAGAGCGACAAAAAAGTTATTTCTGAAAGAGATTTTGCTGCTTTTATGAACCGTTTATCGGAAGAACTTCAATGAACGGTCATGACTGTACATGTACTACGTTCCGGTTAAGATGATAAAAGTGCATTTATATTTGTACAATTTTGAAGAAAACCTCCTCCTTTAAGCACATGTAAAATGAACGAAAGATTTTGTGTTGCTTTTAAAAAATGTGAGCTGTGTCTTGTCACGAAAAAATCGAAAAATGTTCACGTAAAGAGCAAACGTGAACGACGAACGCCAAACGGCAGACGCGGGAAAATCATGGTCACGTGATCGATTTTGACGTTCTCGTTTCGCGTATACGTGGTGCTAAATCTCTCTATTAAAAGCAGCAACGTCAAACGTTAAACGTTAGTAAATCTTATGCAGCAACGTTAAACGTTAAACATTAGAAAATCCTGTGTAACAACGTCAAGCGTTAAACATTAGGAAATCCTATGCAGCAACGTCAAATGTTAAACATTAGCAAATCCTATGCAGCAACGTCAGACGTTCAACACTAGGAAATTCTATACAATAACGTCAGACGTTAAACATTAGGAAATCCTATACAACGGCGTCAGATGTTAAACAATAAGAAATCCTATGCAGCAACGTCAAACGTTTAACATTTGGAAATCCTATGTAGCAACGTCAAACGTTAAACATTAGTAAATCCTATATATGCAACAGTGCGTCAGATGTGAAACATTAGGAAACCCTATGAAACAACTTCAGATGTTAAATATTAGGAAATCCTATGCAACAGCGTCAGACAACTAATGATCAAATTACTGATTTGCCTTTTATTTCAGCAGCATTAGAGCTGTCTGTACAGTTTTGATTTAGAAAAGTGCTGTTACGATGGTTTGAAAATCGCTCTAACCCTGTGTCCCTGCACCAAAATGTAAGCTAGCTCAGATTTGTTTCAAAAACAGGTCTTTCTTACTCATCAACTAATTTTTGGTCATTTGAACCGCAGGAAAAGAAACTGGGAAATTATTTTAAATTTAAGAACAAGACTTTAGAACTGCTTCATTGATCTCAAAGAAAATGCAGCTGCAATACAGGCCCGTAGCCAGGAATTTTCGTGGGCACCACAGTGGACTTGGGGAAATAATTTTTGGGGGTGAAGTTTTTAAATTAACATACAAGATTGTATTTACATGTAGATTATAGAGATTGTTTCACGGATTAAGTAAAAAGACTTCAAAAAAAAAAAAATTCTTATAGTAAACTTTATATATTAACTGAGTGGACTGCCGCGGACCTTCATGGTCGTGGGGGAGGGGGGTGCCTGCGCACCCTGTGCATCCCCCTGCCTACGGGCCTGCGGTAGCACAGCGTGAAATATATCAGCAGTCATAAATGTCTAACAAGCAAAATAAGATTTTTCAGCACAACTATCCGCTAATAGAGGTATACGCCTTTTTGGCCCCAGGGTGAGGAATTTTAACTTTGCTCGTGTACCAATCCTCATCAGTTTGATGACGTAGTTCCCGCGTGTCCGCCCGCAGATCCACGCAGAACGGGTAACAACCAAAGGCGCGAAAAATGGCCGACGACGCGGCGTTTATTTTTCGCGCTCTTTCTGTGACGTCATCAATCTGTTGAGGATTGGTACACGGCGCTTGGGAGAGACCGCTGCCTCCTCTGGCCCCGAGATATTTTGGAGTTTCGATCGGATCGGTTCATAATAATCATGAGCATGAATGAAAATAGTTGGTATACTAAAGATACTTAATGTCTCTTAGATTATGGAACAAATAGAATTACGTTAATTCTTGCAGCTTCAAGATATTTTTTATACCTTTTCGGATAATATCGAATTTTTGAACTTCAAACAACCATGTCTCCCCAAATCTGCTTCGTCGAACAAACGTAAAATTTAATTAAACTACAAAGTTCTTTTCGGATGTTTTTGTTATCGATTTATCAGGTGCGGTTGCTTTTTTAAGCAGCCCACACGTCGTCAAATTTGAAAAACTCCCCGTAATTAAAAAACTGATCCTGTTTGAATCGGTATTATTAGTAGAGTGAAAATATTAAGAAACTGCCTAAACTTTTTGGATGAGCATCCGCGGCGGTCATCAACAGTTTGTCTTTTAAAAGTAAGTATGTTTTTCCTTTTCAAAGGTGTTATACTTTTGACAAAGTCTAGAATGTCGAAGTATGAATACCATAAGTCAGTTTTGTTTGAAATTTTAGCCGGCAATTAACAACTTGCGCTTATGAGTTTCCTTCAGCTTCGAAATTTTTTAAAAAGCCGAAACTTTCTTTTTAACTTAAAAATTGAACTGAACCGAGATCTTAGATTTACGCTTCACTTTCATTGAAATTTGCTGAGCCGATGAAGATATGGATCTTCATTTGTGTTGTCGGAACTAACTTTTAACCCGTTTAACCCGAGGAAATTTTTGCACCGTGATCTATCTTTCACTCTCACAGCAAGAGTGCATTTTTTCCCTAGCCACAACATATTTGGTAATATATATAGTCGTTATACAGTTTTAAATTTGACTATTTCATGTTCTAATATACCGCAAGAGGCAGATTCTTTACTTTGATATTAATAACAGTTATCTGCAAACACGTAAACATAATATGCTGATCACGGACGAAAAACAAAATAGTAATAACAAATTCGGATATTTTAAATGCTTCAATCACAGCATTTCACAAACAACTTTGGGCGGCTTTTGCTCCAACCAAGTTCTGCAGCTGTCGCGATCGTTCGATTCCCCGTAGTTCACGCTCGGTGATTTATTTAGATAATTGAACAGCATTATACATTTAGTCGAAAAATCTATGGCTCAAAGTACCGTGAAGAATTGTAATAGACTGAAGTAACAAAGTTAGGAAAATGTAATAAGAAGCCTTAGGATTATTACAAAATATATATATGTAACGTGTTTTCTGTTACGAAACTTGCGGCCTTTTGGCTTTTTTCCTATGGCAACCGTCCTACATTAGATAATATGCTTTCTTGCTCAATACTTTTATTCACAGCAGGTAATAAAACGTCTTAATAGCAGCAGAGAATAAAGTTGATATGAGAGGTGGAAGAGCTTACCGGTTTGGTTGGGTACAGTTCCAGTATGAATAAGAAATGAGCGCTGGATTATTAGAGTTGAATGTAAAATAAGTTATTTTCCACCTGCTGATATATTTGCCACAAGTGATCCAACCAAGTCTCTCGTAAAATACTCGCAAGCTCCAAGCTAAATATCATATTTAACTGAAAGACACTGCGAAATCCATTGAAATGAAAGTGAGAAAGTTGCTTTTGATTTATTTTACGAAGTACTGATTAAATTTTATATCATTCGAAGACTTTTTTGGCTAAATTATATCTATACTTCAAAGACATCCAATGTAATGTGTGACATTCAGGAGTGAACTTGACGTCTTTAAAACTTTTGGATGCAAAAACAGCGATGTAATGGTTTTATTCTTTGCCGAAAAACCACGGTTTGTTGGATTCAGTGAATGCCATCTGGAAACTTGACTCAAGGAGACACGCTATCTAGTAAGTACAGCTTATTGTGACAGCTTGGCTAATTCGAGTTGGAACACATTAGTTATTTGCAATGCCAATGGATTCTATTTAATAGTGGGATTAGCTGTTGCAGAAATCCAATTAAAGAAACTTGGCTAAATAAGGGAAAGCTATTCTGCTGTTTTTAAATCCATACAAATTGGACGAAGTGTAGATCTATGAGACTGTGAAACGAAACATGCTGTATGTGTGACTTATGCATAGTGATTTTTCTCTTTCTGCACCTATAAAAGTTTATTAACCAACAAAATATTTTTTCACAATTTATTATTTAGTTTCACAGTTGTATTTAAAACCAAATAGAAAAAATGTACGTTTGTTATATATTTCCAGTTAAATTAGGAAACCAGATTATTTTTGAGACAAAATGAAACAAGAATCTTAAACTGCTCGAACAACTAACATAAAATACCGAGTAATTTATTTCATTATTTCAGATAATACGAATGCGAGCAAAATTTGATTTAGTAATTGATAAAATAGTATTGTAATGGCAATAAAAAGTAACCGCTTCAAAACTGTGTTAGCATTGTCACTGATAGAAATAATTTGAAACTCAGTCAGTATTTCCCATCGAAAAGGCGTTAATTTGAGTTCGTGTTTGACCAACCACAAAACACAAAATCTAGATAAAAAACAGAGTGTTATTTTTCGAATAAGAACTCCGTTGTTTAATGATTCTTTGCAATTACTACTACTAGTAACTAACACAGATATTATTTGTGAAACATAAGACTAAGAAATTATAACTTTAAACGTGCAAACACAAAAGAGAGAGACACAAGTTGGAATGAAAGTGCTTCCTCGAATATATTCACCTCCAATGAAGTACCACGCATATTAAAATTAGCAGGTAGGGTACGAGTAGAAGAAATCACTTTCTTTTTGTGAACGATTTTGTTTACTGGTATTATATTTTACATGATTTACACATGAGAAAGAAAAAGGATTTTTAATAAAAGTCATGCAGGGGAAGCAATGAGAAAGAAAGCCTTGTTTACCAAAATACATTAGCAAGTATAAAATATTTTACTTCGAATTCCATACACTCTTTTCTTAACTTTAAACAGTGTTTTCTCATCCAATTACTGCTATGCGTTTTGAGTAAGATCAAAGCTGCGGGGTGTCCTTTCAGATTAAGATGATTACATATGATTCAGCTAAGACCGTCCACTTTGTCGTATTAATGAAACGTATCGCTGTAGTTAGGGAGCTCCGAAGAACTTTTTTCATTCAGATCAAAACAGTTTTACATAGATAATTGCTCACGGGAAAATGGAAACAAACCTTGTCAGAATTGCTATTGAAAAAAATCGTTCCTCTTACTCCCATCAGTTTTCATGGGTACTCATATACAAATTTGATAGCAGTTTCATGGAACGTATAAAACACAATAAAAGTCAATTTCCATAACTATCGTGACATGAAAGCAGTGGAGTTGCAAATAACATATGTACTCGAATGGGATCTGGTAATGATCATAATGCACACGATTTTGGACAGCACCAAACTGTGCCAATAATTTTTAAAACAACATAGATCTAACAAACTTTCGGTGACAATTTGTTCGGGGAAAGTGAGAAATAGGTAAAAGACGTAATGACGTCAGTAGGCCAGATGACTGAATGCCCGAAAAGGATTCTGGTCTCGGCTGTTGACTGATTGATTCAAGATCCCGATGGCGGAATATCTCTCTCAAATTTAATGCTTAGTTGGAATACCATTAGGATGTGACAGGAAATTCGAATTTTGAAACCGAACCTTTACGGAACGAGGTGTTTAGCTCAAGTACCGCGGAAGGCTTACACAGCAACAACACTTGTCAGAAATATTGCTAAATTACTTTCGCTAATGTAAACGCCAAGTAAGACGAGGATAAAGCTCATTTAAGCAAGGTAACTGGGTTCAATGGCCGAAGCTAGAAACTCTACATCTAAAATTTTTACAACTGAGAAAATTAAAAACAAAATTACTGTTACAAAAGGTATAGAGGAAAACCTAGACGATTTGT
>JANRMR010185653.1:0-11178 GCA_025434825.1 Bergia sp. 'catenularis'
AAGTGACAGGGAGGTGCAAAAGAGAAGAAAAGGTGGAGGTGCCTCCAAGAGGAAAACATGACATGCATTGTACATGATTCACGTCCCTTTATTAACAAAATGTTTGGGTCATGCAACCAGCTAGTCTGTGCATTCACCAGCCATGTATTGTGTAATATGTATGTATGTATGTATGTATGTATGTATGTATGTATGTATATATTTATGTATGTATGTATGCTTTTACAGATGCCTACTTGTGGGGACTTCATATATTTACACACCAGCACTGTGGGGTCGTTAAGTGACTGTGGGGACATTTTCAGGTCCCCACTACTACATTGCCATAAAACAACTGGAAATTTGCAGAAAACAAATTTCCACTAATAAAAAATGGTGTCCCCACAAAGAGAAAATGTGTAACTTTACACATCACGTCCCCGCAACGTTCAAAAAAGTGTGTAAGTTAATTTTTTTCCCCGGAAGATTCCAACACCAGAGTTAAGTTTAAGAGGGTGCCTGCAAATGAACCTGATGATTTTTCTTGGCAAAATGTTTCTGGTGTGTGTTTACACTTCAGTTTTGCATATTTACGCTTACACAACTTACACAACATGTCCCCACAAGTGACTAATCATAGGTAAAGTTGGGCAATGGCTCTATTTTTTAAGTAACCACTAAATTTTCTATGGTTAACACTTTCAAATTGAGACAAAAATTTGGAAACATGATGAACAGTTTTATAACAGTTAATGTACAAAAATTCAGTTTGAGGTTAATATTAAATATACATGTTTTACTGTATTGTTAGTCAAGAAATATTTGTTATATACCATAACTATTACAGTGTATTTAAAAAACAAACATTTAGGGTTTAGAATTCATAAAAGTTGATCTGTTATCTTCTGAATAAAGAGTTGTTTAATTAGTATCAAACAATTATCAAATATAGGTGTGCGAGTGTGTGTATGTGTGTGTGTGTGTGTGTGGAGGGAGGGGGTTGTGGTTTGATTCAGTATAAATGCATGGTCACAGAGGTTGTATACATTTTTAGAGTTTTGGAAATTAACTCCTATATACCACCTGCCATGGGGGAAAGGGGTGCATTTGCACCTGTCACCCCCCCTGTCTATGGGCCTGGAGCCAAGTAGAGTGTATAGTGATACTTAGTGTTTGTAAACAATACTTTTGTGATGCAAATGATTGCTTTGTTCCAGCAACCAATAGATACCTAGTTGGCACATTAATAACAATAGATGACGATACATGAAGTATCGCTATTGGCCCCAATGCACATGGCTAAACTGATGTGGAGGTCTCAGGGATTTTTAGGATGTGAAATTTGGACTGGAGAAAGGCTGCTCTCCAACAGGCAGGGGTTTTGGGGGTATGTCTTTGGAACTCAGCCTGGATTTTATAGAGTAAATGTTGGAGGTCATTCAGACCTCTGTGTCAGAGGAATAGGCAGGAGGGGCCCCTGGGGTATTGCCCTGACTGCTGACATCAGACCTACCAAGTTACATGCCCACAGCATGTGCCACATGCCCACTGGGTGTGTCACACACCTCAGAATTACTCCACAAACAATGACAAAAACTGAGATTTTCCATACATTGGCTATAAATCACAGGTCTGCTGATTGGAATCTCTTGCTATATATTGTCAGTCTGTAATTTCATGTTTTGTTCACAGTTCACTTAAGGGCCAATACAAAAATTTTTTGAGCAGACTACAACAGTTTCTCTTATTTCTGGGGGTTTATAAGAGTGTTATGGACACTTTCATGGAGCCCCCCACTGCCCCCCTCTCCCCCCATTATGTTCAGCCTTGCATATACCTGGCATTTTGGCAAACTTGGTAGCTATGTGACATAGACTGTGCATATTTATGTGTGCAATGTACATGTAGGATATCTGTAGTGGGTCCTAATTAACTGACTATTGCCATAAACATGTATGATATATACATGTAAGTCCCTGGAGACATTTGTTGTGGTCAGTTTTTACTTCTTCTTTCGTTTTACCATATTTAACAGCGTTATTGCTTGCAACATGATCTTCAGTGATCTTGCATAATATGAACAATCACAGAGAATTGATCCATGCATGTGGCTGGTCATCCGCACACAAGATTTCAATAAAGCTGCTGGATTATCTGTTCTTAAATGCCAAGCAGACTGAAGAAATAAAACAGATAAGCATAAAGTTAGTTTTAAAAGTTTTGGTACATAATATCGTTATGATTATCTTATTGTATTAATTGTGTTAGTATGAAGTGTCTGAACTCAGATTTTCATTGATTATTGGTTTCATTGATTAGTTAAGTATGTTGGCTCCTAGCAAGGAGGCATCCAGGTATAACAGTTGGACCACATTGCTAGTTTGAGCTGGACCAGTTTGGATTGGTAGGATATATACTGTATATCAACAAATATTCTGAAACCAGTGGGTCTGTTAGTCACAAAAAGAGTCACTAAATTTATCACCAAAAGCAAATCAGTCCTGAAAGCTTTGCAGCTTTGCTTTTAGTGCCAGGCCTTCTATAGCTGCAGGTTTACTATAGCATCAATCAAAATAATAAGATTTTTTTGTTTTTCAAAATAATTATACTCTGTAAATCGGCTTGTATATATTATATATTTTATAGTGGTCGATGACACTGACCACAATCACACTTGCAGCTGAAAAGTATCTTTCTTTTTTAATGTTACAAATAATAACGGTATCTTTCTTTTTTAATGTTACAAATAATAACAGCAAATTTCACAAAACTGAATTATTTAAAAAAAATTTTCTATAAAGTCTATAATTCAATACTCATCATGTAAGCTTTGTCTGCCCATAGGTGCACAAGACATTTTACCTTCCCCAGAGGCCCCACTCAGTTATTTTTCTGATGAGAGAGGGGGGGTCTGAAATTCATATTTTACACCCAAAAAAATCCTTGCCTTAAAATCCACTTACCCCAAAAAAATCCTGACTTTTTTCTATACTCAAAAAATCCCTAAGGTATTTTTGTACAAGTATATTTATGCTGTTAGCTGCTGGAAAGCCAGAACAAGCTCTGCATATTTAATATATATATACCCTTAAAGATTCAGGCTGCAAGTGACAATGGGATTTTGGAACACAAAACAAAATGTTGCCATAATATTTTCTATAAAAAAGAAATGCTTAACAGACATACCAACACTGTTGCACTGCTGAAAAACACCATACCCAAAAAAATCCTGCTACATTTTTGTGACCCCAAAAAAATCCCAGTGTAAATTCACATACTCAAAAAGATCCCTTCAGGCCAAAATTTCAAACTCCTTCAGACCCCCCCCCTGTTATGCCTAATCTGGAGTGGGGCCCCTGGGTTACCTTCACTTGTTCCACAGTCACTTCAAGGAAAGTTTAAAAAAAATGAACCAGCAGTAAATAATCCCTTTCATTCTTAATTGAAACTCCGACAAACAAAACACCAAACACACAAAATTAAGTGGATCCCAGAATCCAAGTCAAATATTTTCATTAAAATTGTTTTCTGAAATATCAAACAGCAAAGCATCAGCATGCGATAGGAATTGACTTGAACACATTTATTGAACTGAGAAGGCCTTGCGCTAGAAACCTGAATCAGATTGAATTATTAAAACTCTGATCAGATCAATATAATCCAGATCGGATGAAAAAAACCTGAATCAAAACTATAAAACCCAGATCCGATCAACGAAACGCAGTTTTATTGATCCTGATCCTGGTTTGACTATTCCAATTTATGTTTGACAGTTCTAGTTCATGTTCTTGTTTCGCCATTTGAAAACCGGTAACCATGTATGCTATTTTGTTTTATGCTAAGCCGTTTTTAGTTTACGGATGAAGCTAAACTGTTTGCAAAATGTCTGATGATTGCCTACGCCGACTAAATCAAATTCACTGGGACATTCACTGAGTACATTTTTTGTATTTTTTTGGTGGTTACGGCCGCGGCGTTGACATTGTTAACACGTGTAAGATGACAAAATGATCACGACATCACCTTACTTCACAGTGTACTTAGCATATGATACGGATATCACTTGTACAGAGATAAATCTACAACACTTCCACTTTTTCCTCTTTCGAAATGAAAAAACTTCGGCGTTGTGAATCGGATCGGCCAGAATTGCAGAAATCGTTTGCACTGAACTCTGAAGAACAAATCATCACACTGGCTACGATAGTGTGCACAACAATTTTTAACAAGATATTCGTTCGCAGAAGACTAACAAGACTTTATCTGGCTGGATGAAAACGAAGAAACAGTGATCAATAATCGATTCTTAGACCTTACCTATGATGTCTTGAAAACTTGAGCGCGGAAGAATCAGCTGATCGTTGCACGCTGACGGCATTTTGATAAAATTTCCAACGTTGTGTGATTGGTTGAGGTGCTTTTGAAGCATCCGTACCCAGGGTCCTCTCGGCGAGCGAAATTCGAGGGGCGTCTTGCATCTTGGGATGGAGCTGCCAGAATCGGCAGAACGAAGTTGGAGGGTGTGACTTGCATTGAGGTTAGTAAATGATTTTAGTACTATTATTACCTAAAAAAACCAAAACAATTGTAAATTTTTTACGTGTTGCAGCCTACTCGTGGGAGTAATTCATCAAATTCACCGGTTTTGGTCTTCAGTCAGTGACAATCATTCTTTCATTGCCATTGGCCATTTTTGTCTACTCTGACTGAGAACGTACAATGGGAAAAAAGGATTGAGCAGTCTTATTAATTGTTTCTATCTACACGTGCTACATCAAAAACACTTCTTTTTAGTTCTTTAAAAGGATAAATGTATGTCAAATCAAGTCTCTCGAAGGTACGGGGCATTGCTGAATGCATGACAAAGATGTTCAAGGCCGTTCAATGAAGGTCGCACAAAGTGAAAGCCGAAACTCTGTGTTAACCGTTTATACTGTTTTGGCTGTTGAAAAAGTTATGTTTTATGTAAATATACGTTGTGTTCTTTGATTCTGATTTACCTTAACAGTGTGCATAAAGGAAATCATGCAATTAGAACCTACCATTCCAAAAATGGCGGGACAGAGTTTGGCGGGAAAGAGTTTGGCGGGAAAGAGTTTGGCGGGAAAATGAACCACGTGACAGATAAGACGCATAAAGGAACTTCTTTATCATCTACTTTATCATATTCAGTCTTTTCTAAACTTTAAAAGTAATTGATAGTTTCACACCTCAGTACCAAAGATTAAAGTAGTTTTTTTAGCAATTTTTAGTTGGGGGTACATGTAAGTTGTTAACCTAATACTTGCAGTAAAGTTTGCAAGGAAAAATGAAGAATTTTCATTCACTTTTCTTCAAATTACTTTGTTTTCAGGGCTGCTGAAACATGGATGCCATCAGGACTAGAAGAAATAAAAAAGTATGTTTCATTGGTGAACTGCTGTATTACCAGTATATTACATCATTCAATTACAGTAAGCTACAGTAGTACAGTGGGGAGGGGCCAGGGGGCCCCTCCTCCCACCCTTGTCTCTCCTTGTTCCAGCCCCCTCTGCTCCTGATTAAATGGAAATGACAATCACACTTTAACAGAAATGAACCTGGCTTTTCAAATTTTAAACAATATTGACAGGTATGTTGACAATTTATTGTGTAGACACAAATGTCTCCTTAGAAAATACTGTATGTGAAACCACTATGGATGCTTTAATACATTCTGACCATACAGTGTAGCAGGTTTTGTTGTTCGTTGTGCTCTGTAATTCATAGTTGTTTGCTCAGTTGGGGAAGATAAAGAAAATGAAAATATAAACAAGCAAGGTACATTTAAAGCCTAATGGCACCCTTCACTGCAAAACCTCTTTTTTCAGTTCTAATTTATAAAGATGCTTTAGTTGATATTTTCAACTGATACACAGACTACCACATATGTAGATTAGTAAGAATTAATTAATAAATAAGTAAATCATTAATTAATTAATTAATTGAAATGAATTTATTACTGATTTGTTTATGTAAAAAATCACTCGACAGCCAAAGGAAACAAACATTCCAGCCAATTACTTACTCCAAGACCAGGAAGGGTTAGAAGAAAGATATATTGACAGTGTGATAGGTATGAGTGGTACTTTCCAGTTCTTTATTAATTATCAAAAGTTAAAAACAGTTTTCAAAAATGAAATTGGAAATGTGGAAGCTTTAGCTTTATGGATGTCATGATCATGGTTAACATGGTAAGTAGTTACATAATCAAACTCTGACTGAAGTAGCTTGATAGTCCAGCCACCTGCACTGCATGTTGGCTGTGGACAACCTATAGTGAAAAGGAATTGTTTTGACCAAGAGAGTCTTCATGGAGCCCAACATTGTAAAACATAACCAGAGAGTAAAGAGAATGATGATGAATTCTGCTGAGAAAATGGTCTGAAACAGGTGAATGCAAAAATACCAGGCTGAATGATGAGGCTGGGATTGATGTGTTGTACAGAATAATATTTTTGGTGGTTTTTGTTTGCTTTAAGGCAATTTTCATCTGTTTATGAGGACTGAGTTTGGAGATAAAAATTTTGTCAAATCTTTCTTTGTGTTTTGATTTATGTATGTTTGCCATTATTCAGTTTGTTGTCATTTCAATGATAATTAAGGAACTATAATTTCAGTTTAGACTGATGAATAAAAGAGACATCACAGAGCTTTAGATTTTGCTTAAATGTGGAATGACAGAAATGGAAATGGAAACAGTGATGGAAATACAGACCAAGTTTTTTTTGTATCATGGACCTGACTGACCGTACATGTACATAATTATTTCACACAAACTGAAAATAAAATAAAAAATCAGGCATTTTTAAAGAAAACATTAAATTGTTGTTGTCTCAACAGCTGTTGATAATGGTTTGAAGGAACCAGTTGAATTACATGTACATGTATTTGATTCGATCTGCTCAAAAATCAATTTCTTCTACATTTTACTAATGCAGTTGCCTTTTGGTGCAAAGAAGACTTTATAGATATCAGGGATTGCATTAATGCAAAGCGTTTCTCAAAAAATGCATTTTGTTATTTGGAATGGATCCCTAATATGCAAACATAAAGTCATATATACTTGCAGCCTCAACAATATGCTAGGACCCCTTCAAAAACCTTTGGGACCCCAAGCAGGCACTCTAACCGACTGACCAGTTGAGGAATCCACAGTGGCAGAGAGAGAATAAGGCCAACCAAAGGAGTTCCAGGACTCAAAGAAAAAATCTGTAGTGCAATCCCTTGGATATTGGTCTTCATTTTTATGATTATGAAAATAATGATTAAGAACCTGCACAACATATATTTCATCTTGAGAATGCTAATTCACTCCGATGAGCACTCTAATTCAAAACAATGTGAATGAATTGTTTTGTTTTGTGTGTTTATTGGGTCTTCATTTTTGGTCTTCATTTTTGAGGTCTTTTGTCTGTGATCTTTATTTTCAAGATCTTGGTTTTTGTACGTGTAAAAGTTGTCATTCCATCTCCATTTCTGTCATTCCACATTTAATAGGCAAACCTTCTGTTCATGTGTTGCCTTAACATTATTGACTAACACTATGTTGATTGATAAACAGCAAATACTGAGATTTTGTTGTCTTGTAAGCTGTCTTGTCTGCACAAAAGTGGTTTTGTATATTTGGTGAATCAAATGCAGACTAGCAAATACTGGGGGTGCCATCCTCAAAAAGTAAGATTGGAAGTGTTTGACTTTTGTACTGGTCAAGGTCTTACAAACCATGCTTTACTTTGAGCTGAGGTTACTATTGTTAGCTGCTATATGTACTGTTAGTGATTTCAGTGTTTGAGCAAAAATGGTTAAATTTAGTACATGTATTAAAATTTGTTGTGGTCTGTCAAATTAAATGTGCAGAAATTGCAAAATCAACGAAAAGTCGGTGTTAAGTTTATGTTGATCGTGATAATGTGTTTTGGAAGCTGACGTTATGAGCGTAAGCCCTTTGTGGGAGTGAACAATAGTCTTTTTCATCAATTTTTTGCTCCGACAAAGGGTTTGTACTTGAAACATCAACTTTCCAAAACACCTTACAGTAATGAACATAACATTATAATTTATCAACCTCTTGTTGATTTTACTTACTGACTGATGCATTCAATACTTTTTTAAAAAACTATTTTGTGAGTGTTTAATGTGCATTAAATTAATTAAAGATAGCCCTTATTTAACATTGGTAGTTCTGTCAGCTCCTAGAGCTGGTATCAGTGGAAGCCGATGGTGTGCACTTTACCCCCTCCCTGTCAGTGCTCCATTTTATGGGTATTTAAAGCTACAGCTACACGGATCAGAGGAAAGTCGAAGCAGGGTTGGAGTCACAGAGAATTAATTGAACTGGGAACCTCCAGCTCTGAAGGCTGTGCACTAACCAACTGAACTATGTACGCATACTCCTAAATTTTGCATATTTATATAAATTTCGCATATTCACATAGAAAATTCGCAATTTCTCGGATTGTTACTTTTCCCCACTACTCTATTTTGCACAATAGTTAATAACTCTTAAATGTGTTATATTCTTTAAATTGCGATGTTTACCTTATAGGAAGAGGGGTTTTTGCAACAAAACCGTTTCACAAAGGAGAGTTCTTGTTAGTATATCGAGGAGAACTTATTGCAAAGGACGAAGGAGAAAAAAGAGAAGACCAGTATCCAGAAGATATTAATTTCCTCTTCTTCTTTGAACACAAGGGGGAACAGTTGTGGTGAGTGACTTGATTGTTGGATAACTTTTAAGATCTACCTGTGATGCAGTCTCTTAGCCATTAATTGTTATATACAGTACCATCCTCGGGAAACATACCAAATCCCAATCGCTTTGGAATTTGGGATTTAGGGATTCGAGCGGGACAAACAATAGAGTCCCAAAAATAAAGTTTAGGGTCATCCCGACACTTTTTCGGGATTTTTGCACAAGAGTTACATGTACAGCTTGTACAATGTCTTTAATTGTGGCTGAAAGCACCGTGGCCATGGATTGGCAACACTTTGCATCAAAATGCAAGGTTGTGAAATTAAAACTTGTTCATGCAGTTAGGTAAACATTACGTATCTCGTAAGTGTGCGCTACTGGAACATGCTGTGTCGAATGCCGTAACCTCAATCAAAATTGTTTCTTTTAAGAAGTTTCTTTAACAGTCTAAAACAGATGCTTACATTTCAATGAGTTCTGGAGCGCTGATGGCTACGGCTTGCATTAATCGGTTGTTTTTTTAGGAACAGTTCAGTGACCTTCAGTGGAGTTTAGTTCGTATATAAAACTGTTAAAAGATCACGCACGGACTTCGGAATTGAAAGTCAGCAATCTTTTGTGTTTAATATATCTCACGTCACTAGAAAATGTAGTCTGACTTAACTTTTGCAGCTAAACGATTTTTTCCTGTTGACCACCTTTGAGTTCTTTCAAAGAGATTTATAAGCGCAGTAAAACTAAGCTTGTTTTTAAATACACGTACTGCATGTTGTCATTGAGTTTGAGCCGACTGACTGGTGGGATTTGTTGCTTCTATTAAAGAAATACATAAAGACCATAAAGTTTTCTTTTTGTTAGTTTTTGATCTGATGACAACTGAAAAGTCAGCTGTAACGAAATTGGCTAGAGTCCAAACTAAAGGAAAACGTTTTGGTTATTTAAAAATCACAGCTCCATGCAGAATATTCAAAATGCAAGCTTGTTGCAGACAGTTTGGGGTTCGTTTATTACCCATGGGAATGGAAATAACATACAGGTTATTATTACGGTTTTCCTATTTTACATTGGCATTACTAACTTTAATTCAGCTAAACAATTGTAAGAAATGAAGTACCAGCAAGCTTACTACTTATTATAATTGCTTTGTAGAAAAACAAGACAAAATCCATTTGTTTCATTGAACAAACTGACTGGACATGTTCTTGTGCAGGGTTTTTAGAGATGCTACGCAGCTTCTTTTGCTGCTGTTTTGATTAAATTAATTGGCATACGTGTCGAACTAAGCTTCTTTAGAGAAAATTTTTTAAACAAAGATTTGCCACTTCACCTGAGCTCTTTCTGCTTGAGTTTTCATTGTTTATTATTATCAGTTGGCCATTCAAATGTTTTGACAAGGTAAAATAATGCTTATACATAAGTGGAATAATTAAAAATGAATGACATCTGCATATTTGTGGCGTTCAAGCGAAGGATTTGTAAACATTTGCACTAAAGTGAACTGCTGAAGTAATCTTTATGAAACTAAACTTGTATTCAAGATTGCCCTCAGGTTAGTTTTTCATCATGGAAAGAATGTTTTTTTTTTTGAAAAAAATGAAGATTGAAAATCATTAAATGGACTGGCAGAATGGCTGATTAGGAATGGCTGGCAAGCCTGCGGTCAAAGCGGAACTTCTACTATGCAAATTTCGTAGTTGTTCAGAGTCGATGAACTAAAGAAAGTCATGGTTCTCTTACTGTATGGCTTTTACCAAATCCTAATATTCTGTTAGGAAATAGTAGTTTGTCGTTCGAATTAAAACAAACATAAAGCAATGAATTTGACGGCTCTGTGACCACGGTTTGAAGTTTTGACAAATTCGCAAGTTCCAGAACTCAGAAGTTCACTTTAGAGATCAATGGCGTGCCATGCAAACATATGAAAGTGGCAATGAAAAACCTCTGTTTAAAATCGAAATAAAAGGGGCGATCTCTTAAGGAATAACCCAATCTTCAAGCAAGTATGTCTGCTTTAGGATTATACAAAAGCAATATGAGAAAAATATGCAATAAAAAACAGCATGTTTAGCTTTATCTTTGAAGTGTGATTTGCTAGCGTGTTCCTTCTAGCTGTTCATTTCAGTTTTGAAGCATCAGTAAATCTCAGGTGTGATCACAACTTGTAACCAGTTGTAACCAATACCCTTAGCAAGGACTGTACTGTATCTCAAATTTGTGAATCACAACACATTTACAGTCAGCAGAAGTCATACTTATACAGTAGTGGGAAAAAGTAACTATCCGAGAAATCACAAGGAATCACGAGTTTTCTATGTAAATATGCGAAATCTCGGAATAACAAGCTTTCTTTGGAAATTTCATATAAGCATTGTTCTTTTAATCACAAAGACTTGGAATTAAAGCTTGTGTGAAATCTCGTCAAAACTCGTACCACACGAAAACTCGTATTAACTGACGAAATCTCGTTTAGAAGTGACAACGAAAGC
>JANRMR010185664.1:0-11177 GCA_025434825.1 Bergia sp. 'catenularis'
TTAGTGGTAAGGTTGGGGCTATTTATATTGTCTCTTTATCCAATAACATCTTTCGTTCTCAGAATAGAAGGTGACTCATTGTTTACCCTAAGTTTTCGCACTGCAGTGGGCTCAGATTTTGGCGCCAATTTGCTTTGTAATAAAGGAAAAAACTAGTTTTTACGAAGTTGAAGAATACTGAACGTTTCCATTTCTCGGAAATTGCACCATGATTAAATCAGAGCCGAGCAGCCACTCTTGCTAGTTTGTCATGACTAGACCATATTTTGGAAATAAAGTAACAGGTATGTTGGCAAGATTTAAGTATGCTGTTGCAGACCAGACCAGGATTTTGACAATAAGTTAGTATAAATAATTGCATAGACCTCAGGAAATTAAAGGTTAAATTCACGTGTGCTTTCAAAGTATCGCTTAATTGTCCGAGTTAAGGAACGCTATGATCGCAATTCCGAAAGTTTGAAATAATATTTAATAGTGGTAGAATATTTTTGTCCAACGAATTTTATCAACTACTATCCATGCCCACGAGTAACCTTGAAAAAGCCCTGCAGACTTTGAAACCTGGTAAAGTCTTGATTTTCACTTTGACCAAGGAAGAATAACCCTGAATGTACTGTCCTTAAACCTGAAAAAGACCTATTAGAAAAGGTGGAGTGGGTTGAGCTCAGAAGAATTTAATCAGCTCTTGATTTTTTATTGAAAGTCTCGATGTTTTTAAATGCTTTCTTCAGGGTTTGGGGTGCGTCATATCAGCGGCTCTCACAGATTATAACAGGTAGGTGATGTTGGGACTCAAGACAGTGATAAGAAACCATCGTCAAAACAAAGATATAATACTGTTTATTTAATCTTATGTTTTTAGAAAATAATGACGATTTGGTTCTATGCTAATATATTTATGTTTGCTCAGACGTTTGTTG
This sequence comes from Bergia sp. 'catenularis', assembly GCA_025434825.1. Taxonomy (NCBI): domain Eukaryota; kingdom Metazoa; phylum Cnidaria; class Anthozoa; order Zoantharia; family Parazoanthidae; genus Bergia; species Bergia sp. 'catenularis'. The sequence continues at coordinate 921 of JANRMR010185664.1, forward strand.
CCATGACAGTAAAGTTGAAGTTATCAGAACCTCTGTACATCTTTCTCAATACGAAAAAAATCGAGGATACACAAGGAACGTGAAAAGTCCTTGAAAATGTGCAAAATCCATGAAGATCTTTAAAAACTTCTTGAATTTCAAACTTCACGGATTTGCCCTTGGAAAGTCGATGAATTTAAGCTAAATGACTTTAAATTCTGTGGTTTTAGACAAAAATCTGAGGCTAAAAAGCAATGTTTTTTCGTGTTTTTAATCTTAAATAACTTAATTTGGAGGGTGGCAGTAGTTTTTTTTTCTACAAAACGATTCCTTGAGAATATTAACTTTTTCTTGAAATTTCCACGAAAATGAAATCTGTATGAGCCCAGTATATCACAAAACAACATGTTTACCTTTTTTCTCTCTGTCGCTGGACTATGAATGATTCTTGTCTCTGTGTCTATGGTTAGGAGGTATGGATCAAAATTGGAACAAAAAATTATTGGACTTAACAATAACAGTAACGCCTTGTGAGGCTTACCATTCTCGTATCTGTTGTCTGTGTGCTTAGGAGGTATGCATCAAAGCTGGAACAAGCAGCTGGTGGACTTATCAGCTCGATCACAAGTATGGTAAGTGGTAACTGACCGTAACAAAAAAGATGGCGACTGGTACATTTACCCATAACTCCTAGCGCGCGAAAAACCTTAAAATGCGCATAAAAAAACTTCAAACCTGGCATACACAATGTTGTTAGTGCATGGACAAGTTTCGTAAAACAATGGCCTTCCATGTGCACCTATTCGCTGCGTTAGGTTCGCAAGGTATTATGGTTAGATGTACAGCCACCATCTTTTTCGGTATGGAGGATTAATTCCAGAATTGAAAGAAGGACTGGCGCTATCCCCCAGAATTATCTCTCTAGTAATGCTGAAGATTCTAATTTTGTATAATTATGTAATTATTAGCTTTTACGAGTTGCAGTGCAGTTTGGACAATGCGGCGTTGTGTCATCCTAAAGCTGTTTGTACAAAATATCTGTTACCTCGTCTCATTTAAGTTTGTGTTTACAAGATACCAGAATGAGCTTCATTCTGGTTGAACAGACATATTTCATTCCACGCTTACGTAGAAGTTCTCATTTTGGAATGAAAGTGCGGTAAAAATATTGGTGGATCGAAAATATGTGTCAGCTGATAAGCCCAACCAATCTACTTAACTAATTCCATACGAGAATAAGCTCGTACATCCTCAGGGTTGCCACGGAGTCTGGAAAAGTCAGGGAATTTTGAAAAACGGCAAAAATCAGGGAAAAGTCATGGAATTTTGCTTTTTGTCAGGGAAATTCAAGACCATGGTCAAAAATCAGGGAAAAATCAGAGAATTTTGCTTTTTGTCATGGAAGTTCCAGGCCATGGTCAAAAATAAGCCATGGAATTTTCTTCTTGTGAAGCGAGAAATTAAAAAAAATATATTTTAGTGTGATACTAGTGGTATGTAGGGGAGGCCGGAGGTGGATTGTGTTAGTGCTGTGTTTTCTCTCAGTCTGGAATTTTGAAATTAGTCAGGGAAAAGTGAGGGATTTTTGGAATTGAAGATCCGTGGCAACCCTGATCCTTTAAAAGATACGTACTTGTGCAACGTGCGGCTGGATGTCGTTCCTGTACGAGCATTTTGATCCGGTACAGGTACCGGGATGAACTTATTCCGGAATGACGTATACCTGAATGAGATTTGGAGTGGAACTGGGATAAAATCAAACCAGAATAAAATTGATCAATCCGGTATCATGTAAACACTGCCGAAGTTACTGATACATATACATATACATATGCATTAGAAGATTGCATTTTGATGAGGTTACTGAGTTTACCACTTTAGAAGTTGTAGGTCTGGAGTGTCATAGTTAAAGTGTTCTTTCGTGGCTTTGTGCGTGCTCAAAGGTATCTTGACAAGTAACTACGGTTCAAGCTAAAATATATATAAACTGGCACTTTTTAGATAGCAATTTTAATTTTTTGACAGCCAAATGGTACAGATGGTCAGTTTTAGGAAGCGATTGAGTTGGATTGTGGTTATTTGAACTTTCTCTCAGTTGCATTATTATGGGCTGGAACACAAAGTACATAATAAATTTATTTAAAATTCATCGAACTTTGCATGCAGGACTGATTAATCAAAGGTCTTTTTGATTGATTAAAATGGCTTCTCTTTAAATACTTTTGATAAATAGCATGAAAATTTAAAATGTAATGATTCAGCTGTGAAAGAGCCCTTATAAAGAAAGTATTTTCAAAGAACCATTCTGTTACGGTAGTAGTGGTAACTGGTGCAGTATATCAAATTCTTACACAAACCTCACTGTTCAATTCAGGTTGGAAGCATGTTTGTAAGTGAAAGTACTTCACCAGAGTTCTTCAAGTAAGTTTGTTTTGTTCAAAGCTTTTCAATCATCTTCTTTCAGAAGTTTTGGCCGTCCTTTATTCCTTTCTCCTTTCTTTCATTTGCCTATTAACGTACGGCTTGGTGTGGTGCGATAAAGGGAGGGTATTTACCAAGCGGCTTGTAATCTGCGTAACGCAACGCAACGTAATATACGCAAACTGCGCAGTTTACAAATGTGTAAACTGCGTAATATATGCAGAATGCGCAGTGTCTGTAAAACGGTTCGTTTGAACAGCGGTCTACTTGCAGAAACTTATACTGCGCATGCCCATGATCCCACGCGGTTCGATCTCACGCAATAAGGATGGGCTTATGGTACTTTGCGAAATGAAACGAAACGAAATGGTACTTTTGCGAAATAAATGCAAAGAGATTTGTTGCAATAGACATTGTATTTTCCTGACAGATATTGAATAATAATTATTACAAGAAAAAGAAGAAGAAAAGCTCGCCTATATCAAGATGGCCGCCAAATTTATCTTGTATAGTCCACAGACCGTAAAGCTTATTGTGACTTGAAATTCATTTAGAATTTGAAATTTACGGCTATCTGTATTGAGTATTCTTTCTTTTTTTCTTTTCAGTTCTTTTTTCTTTCTTTCTTTCTTCCTTCCTCCCTCCCTCCCTCCCTTCCTTCCTTCCTTCCTTCCTTCTTTCTTTCTTTCTTTCTTTCTTTCTGTCTGTCTGTCTGTCTGTCTTTCTTTCTTTCTGTTATTTGTGTGTAATATATAATAAGATCATTTTGTGTGTTTGCTATTAATTATTTGAAAATGTCTTTCGCAGCACCAATGAGTCGGTGTTATTAGCACTATACGAAGCGGTCCATCTCAACCGGAATTTCTTTACTGTCCTTAGTCACGTGACGGTAAATGTCTTTTTTTTCCTAATCTGTTTTGCAGTATATGGCAGCAATGTCTTACTAGTATTTTAAATGCCTAGCTGAGATTTTAGACAGGAATCTCTCAGATTTTATGAAACTTCCAAAGTGACACAAGAATCGCATCGAGATCTTCATTGTAAATTACAAAATTACAGACAAGACTTAATAACTTCAACTTCTTCAGTAAGTTGTGCTACTTGTATATAACTTTGCAGCTTCAAACATATACATATTAAAAGAATGTTAGTTAGATATAATTTTGTTAGTTTGATATCTTTTTTACATATATCAGAGAGCGTTAGTTAAATCTGGTTTGTAGTTAGATATCTGCCCCTATAATTACCGATAGTTTATTTTACTAGATCTGTAGGTGTATGTTGTCTTAGATTTTCTGCCTTAATTTGCCGTCGTCAGACTGTTCCTGGCACCAGTCCCCCAACTTCGCCCACCGCTGCTCCTCCAGTTGTGGAAAGACCGACGCACGGTAAGTTAGTCTAGTCAGCTAAACAATAGAACAGCAGACTCGGATTAAGATATAATTAAATTTTAATTTTCGATTTACCACAATAGAAGGTAAATAATGGTAATGTTAATTTTAGGACTTTGCTAAATTTGGTGGTTTCTTATTGAAGTCTAGTACTCTACCGAAAATCCAACTGGAAAATTCGACAGAAACTGACTTAAATTTTATTTTGCACAGCCGGTATATAGAGGATACGACACGTAGACACGAAGATATAAATTTTGTTTTAGTCAGATCGTAGGAAACCTTTTTTTCTCTCCTTTATAATTCTTTTGTCGTGTAAATTCTCAACTCCAGCATAAATTTTTTATTCAGTGGTCACTTGGCTCGATTAGCCCAAATGGTCATTGCAGAAGACCCTCCTCTTCAATCTTTGTAATGCTTCACTTTTTATTGTTGTTTTGTAGTCAATCTTTGCGTGTAAAATATCTTTGTTAATTGTTGTTATGTCTATGTTTATGCCTTGTTGTTTTGTAAATTGTAAAAGAAGTGTCGAATAGCTACTAAACCGTTTAAAGGGGGCTCTTTCATGGCCGAGTCAATGGAAATTAACCTTTTACGTTCTTTATCCAAATAATTTCAAAAGAAAAAACTCACTTCACCAGTAAGACAGTAATTAAGCACTTCTACCAAGGTTTTATGCATCTTGAAGCAATTCATTAGATTGTGTTCCGGGCCGGAACACAAGATTTAACAACTATAATCCGATTTAATCACCGCCTGAAACAGACCATCGGTAGTAATGACCTCTTGAAAACCTTAAATTGGTATCTGAACAGTGCCTGTTAAGAGATATTTTAGCTTGAAACAGATTTTTTGTCAGTAAATTCCTGAACATGCGCAAACCCGTGAAGCAGCCCTTCTAACGTGATGACATCACATCCAACCCACAGCTGTTCCTGCCGAGGAGGCTTCACCCGATCTTAGTCACCCAACAAATCTTCTGGTTACGTTCCTCACTTACTCCTCCATTGCTCTTCAAAACACCAAAGGTAACCACTCGCTTTTATCTTTTTTGTTAAGGAACCTGGTTATTGATTCCATAGTGGTGAGGAGTGGAAAACAGGGTTTGTTCTTGTTTTAGTTTAAAGGGGTTGTTTCACGATTTGACTGCACAATCTTATCATTTATTGGCAAGAGACTTAAAATACAAAAAGAGCTTTTGCTACAAATCACTCAATCACAAGTGTTGGCCCGTAGGATAAATTAATGACTAACATAATTAAACTCTCCTCTTTAAATACCAAAGTTAATGAAGGATCCAATCTCAAACAAGTCCCTCCACCCACATTAGGCCTTAATCGTTTTGTTTAGCTCTCTTCCCTTTAAAGAATTGTTTAAAAATACCAAAAATAACTAAAGATCCTGTCTCAAATGTGTTCCTCCACTTTAAGGCCTTAATCTTTTGATGAAGCTCCTTTCTTTAAGTACCAAAAGAAATATACATGTAAGAATCATTTCTCAAGTTATAGCCCCCATTTTAGGGCCCAAGAATAAATAATGTCTTATCGATTAAGCACTCCCATTTTAGGTCCCAAAAATCAGTGTCGAAGCTCGGCAAATTTACTTGAAACTTGAACAGTTATTATTCTTGTTGGTTAGTTTTGTATCATAGTGAGTGTGAAATACAATACATGTATTTGACTGGTTGGCATTGTAGATGACAAAGGGACAAGCACCGCAAAACTGTGTCTGATCATTCTGACGTGTATTGCCGAGGTATGTGCACCAATGTCCATTCAGTCTTCGGAAATTCTTGAATTTGATTTTGGCTTTTCAAGTTCTTGAAAACCCTTGTCTTGAACGTCCTTGAAAGTAGCTATTTAGAGTCCACATTGTTATCGTATCTTTGTGCTCCTGTGATCCCTTGTATGCACAAACAGTAAAAGCTGGCAGTTTAATGACAGTTACTAAGTGAAAAACAAAATACAGTTGTACCTCGCTATTTCGAACTCGTTTGTTTCGAGCTCCCTGCTATATCAAACTAATGCTCATTTCCCTTGGATTTGTCTGTGTTTTAGGCTGAAACGGTTATTTCAAACCTACACTGTTTCGACCTCTTCCCCCTGAAAGTTCGAAATAGGAATGTACGACTGTACTTCTTTTTTTTTTTGCTTGTGAAAGTTGTTTGTCTAGATAGCAACCGACTGGCTTCGTGACATAAACTTCTTTTGAGGCCAAAAGTCCTTGAGAGTCCTTGAATTTGGTGTCTGCACGTCCTTTAATTTTGTACCTAAGTCTGTGAACCCTAGATCACATGTTTGTCACTTCATTTATTGATCGGAAATCCTCGACACAACACGGTTTTGATAGGACACAGGTCAAAACGTATGATTCATCACTTCGCACAGAAGTTTGCTAGACAGGAAACTAAGATGCTTGAGCAAAATTTATTTCGATCCCTTTGAAAATCACTGTTAAAGTTGTTGATATCTGAACTCATGTAACAATGTTTTGGAATCAAAGGAATAGTTGAACAACCGATAGGATCTACAACCCTGGACCAAAAGATTTGGAACAGTTTTCGTTTCTCAGCGTTGTTTGAGATTTTGAGATTAACGCCTTGAGAGAAACTCCTCTTTACCCCAACTAGTGCTGACTTAGCAGATTAATCAAACCTCAGTGTTGTTTACCACCCATGTGGAGTCATCATTGTACGGGGAAGAGGAGTTAATTTTTAAGTGGTGTCGACTATCAATTTTGGGGTATCCTTATGATTGTATCCCAGCAGTATTGTCCAAGATTGTAGATTGTCAATACTAAATATGTTATCTGAAACAGGGTTTGTAGGGGTCATTAAAAAGCTGGAAAGTCATGGATTTTTTGAAATTTGTTTTCCAGGCCTGGAAAGTCATGGAATTTTATTTTTGATCATGGAGTTTTAGCTTAGGTCAAGGAAAATGAATAGAACTGAGTTTTCCGGTTTAAAAGCTTGAAAGAAGAAACACTGAATTATTTATATTTCAAATTAATGCGAAATCAATCACTTTTTACCTCAAGTATCAACTATGCTTGAAAATAGTAAAACCGCGATATTTTCACATATCGTAAATCCCGGTGTATAAGCCGACTCGTATTATAAACCGTTCCTTCTTTTAGGGCAAAAAAAATAACTTTTTTATGTTTCCCATGTTAAGCCTTTGTGAGAATGATGTCATGAAAAACACAAAAAGGTCATAGAAAAGGTCATGGAAAGTAATGGAATTTGAAAAGTCCTAGAGAGTACGAACCCAGTGAAATGTGAGCATTTTTTCAAGCTTGATCTGACCATACTGTGTTTGATTTGTCATCACAGGATCAGTACGCTAACGCGTTTCTGCATGACACGAATATGACCTTCTCAGTACCGCTGCACAGAGTGGTAAGTCGTACATTTGCCAATTTAATGGACGAAATAGAGTAAAACCTCACGAACAGGTGGATTTCAACACGACTTTATTGATTGTATTCTGCCTCATTAGAATAACATAACTTAAATGCAACTTGAAGATTCAACAGACGGTGTCCATCACTGTTACTGGAAGTGACGTGAAAACCGTAATCAGAAGAATTTTGTTGTTAATTTCAAATCTCCAGACGGCAAGTTCAAAAACGTGAATTAAAACTTCAACCATCTGCTGTCACCTCTCGGTCACGAGAACGAAAACTAGGCTTTAACTTGCACTTAAAGATCATGTTTTGGAACTGTTGTTTCGATATTTGGAAAGAACCAATTGTTGCAAGCACTTTGTCTTTTATGAATTTTTAATCTGAGCGTTTGGAAGGAAATAAGAGTTTTTGAATGAGAGACCCACTGACTTGCCGCCGTCTTTAAAATGCTCAAAGAGGTCATGAAGAGCCACAATGTGAAAACTACATCAAACTTCTTTAGAGTACGGTTCTCACCAATTTTCAATAAATGATTTTGATGCCGATATCAGAATTTTGTCAACAGAAAAGCTTTACCGAACTTGTAGTTTCGATTTTAGAAAAATTTGACTTCACCCTGAAGATGATCTTCACAGATAGGGGCATTAACATTCTGTTGCTGTTGTTTTCTGTAGCATATGTACCACAGGAGACCTACGTTAGACCAAAATACACCTTCTCGTCCTCTGGCATGCGCACTTCTGGGTGAGTGCGCCTCTAAAGTATCTGTTCAGTAAAGCACATTTGCATCCATGATGTTTCGCGGGTGTTTGTTAGTCGTCTCAACAGGTATTAAAGGGGCTGTTTCACGTGTATGATCGTGCATTCTTTCCATCTTGCTCTGCAAAAGACGTCAAAAGTACAAAATAATGTGTGTTACAAATAATTCAAATACAGCTCTGCCTTCAACATTGCAATTATGCTAATTATTTTGAAGAAGATTGAAACAGTGCTGACTCGATTTTGCTAGTGGCCGGTAGTATAAATTGTTAAGTAACGTAATATAGCGCCACACTGCATTGATCCATATCGAAACAGATGGCGCCACGCAATGCATTGTGGTAAAAGGGACAAAATATGCAGGAAATGTAAACAAACATGGCGGCTGGTCATGGTCCACCGCGCGCGACTTTCGGGAAAAAATAGAACTTCAGTGACTCATGCTTCCAGCTTTCATGGTAATAGTAGGCAACACAACATTTGCTATTAGGCATTTTTTTGCATACTGCTGCAAATGTCTCAAAGGCAGCCATGCATATTTTGTCCCTTTTGTTAAAATTGTCCCTTTTGTCAAATTAAATTACCTTGATCGATATAGTTTGAGTAAAAATGAAAGATACTTGTTTTGAAAAGCAGAAGTTTTGTATGGAGTAACCGTGAAACTGATCCTTTAATAAGGTTGCGAGAAAAAAGCATCTTCAAAAATATAATAATTCAAAATGTTGTTGCAAATTAGGGTTATCCTCGCTAGGAATACTCTGGTGTGCACTCATTTCTGGTGTTTTATTTTACGATCTATTGACAAGCAGACGGGATAATTCATCTCGAGTGCCTGGGATTTCCTTGTACTACGGTTTACCTACTGACTTCTAGGGTTATCCTGGTGTTTTTCACAGTAAATGAGTTAGATCGAGATAATCCGTCTGCCCGGGATATAACTTGTGTTGTGTTGTGTTGTGTTGTGTTGTGTTGTGTTGTGTTATGCTGTTGTGTGCTGACCTATGTTGTGCCGTATTGTATTGTATTGTATTGTACTGTATTGTATCGTATTGTATTGTATTGTATTGTATCGTATTGTATTGTATTGTATCGTATTGTATTGTATTGTATCGTATTGTATTGTATTGTATTGTATCGTATTGTATTGTATCGTATTGTATTGTATTGTATCGTATTGTATTGTATTGTATTGCATTGTATCGTATTGTATTGTATTGTATTGTATGGTATGGTATGGTATGGTATTGTATTGTATTGTGTTGTATTGTATTGTAATGCAATGAAGTGTATTTTAGTGTAATATAACGAACTATATTTTGTTTTATCTTGTAATATATTGTATTGCAGGGCTGCATCAAAGTAGCTAGATGTAGCCATTTTTCTGAGAAATATCTGGTTTATTGGAAAGTATTTTCACACTGAATGTTGATATTAAAGATAACAAAAACCCAAATGCCACCGAAATTCTTTTCTTTTCCGAGCCATCTTTGATCCCAGTACCCGGAATACCCTAGCACTAGGGCTTTATCGCAACTTGATTAATTTAACTTAAAATGTTCGTATCTTTTTGCAGATTTAATGGAAGAATTCATAGTCACACACATGATGAAAAACATTCCAGTTGAAATGTACTGGTAAGTTGGCTATCCACAGTTTTGTAGGAAAACAAGCTATTTAGTTGTAAGCATCCATATTGTTTTAGATCTATATACAGTGCGCAGCCTTTAAGAAATATTCAAGTTCTAAGTGAGAGTTGACTTAGGAAAACCCATAAGTGGTATTCTCGGTTCCAATTTGTCAACCATTACTAAGTTAACTTGAGTGAAGCAGTGTAACTAGTTCAACGGTAAGGCTGGTTTCGATCGGCCCCTTGTACAGGCCTCAAATCTATTACAGTATAATGCTAAGAAAGTGATAAAATTAATTACTATTAACCATACTACAGACTAAAAGCTACTTTTCAAGCATATACATGTATGGATGCAGATAGTCTGAGACGATCTAATTTTAAATACAAAGTTAGCCTTCTTTACACCAGTGAGAATATTTATTGTAAACAAAAGGACCAGAATATACGAAAGAACTGGTTCAATGTTAAGACAAATAACACCAATCATTTATTTTCTTCAAAACAAGCAAACGAAAAATGAATGGTTATTTTATCCAGTTGATCGAACATTTATCACGTGCTTGGAGTAAGCCAATCAGCGCGCGCTTTCAGGTCGACCCAAAAGGCACCATCCCAGAACGCGCTGCGAGATTAGTAACGATCGCTGTTGTTTTCTCGTTTTGCTAAAGAAAC
>JANRMR010185686.1:0-11176 GCA_025434825.1 Bergia sp. 'catenularis'
GTCGACGCCGATGACCATAGTAATTTAGGGATTCTTTAAAAAAAATCACCCTAAAAAATCGAGTTAAGAAGTATCACACAAGAAATTATTCTAGAATCTAGGCAATAAGAAACATATATGAGAACAAATTCAACATGATAATCAATGAATGTGGGCGAATGGGGGCGGACGTTCAAGTGCCTTTGCTTTTTAAACTGTGCTATGCACGTGATGATATTTGCGTTCCGCCTGTAGCCTGGTGTGAAAATTGATGAAACGATCGCTCAAAATGGGTATGACTCAACTATTTTAAAAGACTGAGTATTTCCATGCACGTACATACTCAAACACTGAAAAAAATAACGTTTATTGAGTTTTTAGACATTTTACACGTCAGACTTGAGATTGAAGGTCTTTCACACACTGATTTGCCTTAAAACTTTTTTCCACTCACGGTAACTGTATGTGAGAGCGTGATACGTGACCATAGGTGACTAAAAACCGCAAAAAGTACCTATTATTTTATATTAAAAACGAAGTTGCTTCAGTAATTCAAAACTATAAATATTTTCCCCGTTTGCAATGATACAAAAGAGTATTTCAAGTTCTCCCGTGCGTCCTTTGCCAAGAGTTAATTGAGTAAGTTTGAGAAGCGATAAATCATCTGTCTCTAAATTGTTTCACATCAAGAGTCACTCAAACAGCTCCATTGAGGTGTATTGTTCATCGGCAAACTGTTCTTTTCGAAGTGAGAGCTTGTGTTTGTTCCAGCACCGTGGGAATGTCGCAGGGTAGTTTTTTTCCCAACAGTTTGGCAAACAATCCGACATACTTCAACAATGCTGTCATCAGATAAAGAGAAACAAGTTAGCAAAAACAACAGGAAATTAATTTGTCAATAAATTCTTCAAATGGTTTCCTTCCAAATATATTTTAAAATAGAAAGTTGTGGCAGCGAGACGTGAGGTGTTGAGGATATTGTTTCGCATGTTACAACATCGCATAAAAAGGAAAGTGTGAAATAGGATTGTTAAGAAATTTATTTGACTGAGCTGTGGGCCTCGCACAAATTCAATAAATTCGTTGACTTCTTAGTTCAGAAGCGGTTTCTATCATATGATCAACAAACGTTATACTGTACATCGGCTCTTTTGAGACCCTAAAATGACTCAGTGGCACAGATTTTATCAGCTACCGAATAGTGCAAGCGGTTAAGTTTCCCTGCCCATCACCATTCTAAACTGGATGACAGCTCTAAAAGCCTGTAGAAAGATTATAAACTATCTCATTCTGAAATCCAAAATCTAAAAGCTTGTATTTTTGTGGTTCAGTCAATAGCTTTGAGACTTGAGCGCTTTTCAAATCCCAAGAAAAAAAACATGCATTGGGTATGAACTGCACCCTTATCCGAATACAAGTAGTCGAAAACGTGACCAATAAGATTCAGCTTGCAGTTTTTAAAATAACGATTCACAGATGTTGAGAAATAGGCTATTTTAATTTGAGCTCTAATAATGTTTTTATTTTGGCTTAACGCTGTTCCGATACATCACAAAGAAAACCTCCCCCTCCGCATTAGTCATTTCAAACGATAAGAGTTTGATGTCTTGATATTGAAGAAAGTTAAATCGTTTATACTAAAAGCAATTCGGGTCGTGTTGTTTGTTTGTTGAAGGATGCTTAGACCCGCAAAAAGGGGGCCGGAAAAATTGTTTGGGCGCCGAATTTCTTTCACTTGAGTGCTATCCGTGAAAGTTCCGCAAACACCGCATCGCTTATCAAAAACGCAAATTTTTGAACGGGATGTGATCTCGAAAAACCAATTATAACTGCTCCAAGTAGATTGCTGTAAAACTGATGCGCAGCCGTCATTTAAATCTGAATGATTTTTTGACATCACATGAGTAGTCTTTTAACAACGCTTGACTTAGCTGGATTAATATCAGTGCTGAAAACATGAAGACCTCAACTAGACCGTATAAAAGACGATTAGCATTGGTGGTGAAAATATAAGCGTGCTTTCTCAACATAATTTACTTAAAAGAGGCTTGCAGTTTCGAGTGTTTCTGAAATGGCGGGTTAAATGAAGGCCATGCTTCTAGTTTTCAAATGAAAAAGATTGTTATTAGCTCTGACAATGAGATGTTAGAAACCTCGCTGAACTTGAGTGGGAGTGTGTGAGTGATTCAGAATTATCGACCATTTTTCTGTACACTATAGTGTAGTTATTCGAGGCCCGGCCGTGGGTATCAAATCTACTGTTAGTGTACTAATGCTTATTGATTGTATACTGATAGATATCAGTCGACGGGAAACTGTATAGCCGTAATCTGCACAGCATAAGGAAGAAGTTAATCTGAGCAGTTTACATCTCTTGCACACTTCCTGCCAAATTCACCGTCCGCCCCAAAGGCAGTTTCACTGTTCATTCAGCCCTCTCAACTTCTTCAGTGATTTTCCAAAAACTACCTCAATGAATTCGTGGAAAACTTCAACAGACAACAATCTAACTTAAATGCATTAACAACCCGTTTCGTGGTGGACAACGTCAGTTTTATTTTTCAAAGAAGTAAGCCCACTGGATGACACAGGAAGCATTTCTGAGAGTTTGAGGCGAAGATCATTCCGAGCTGCCAAACTCCAAGACCTTTGGCGTCGAAGTTGTGAAAAGTTCGCTCCACATGACGTCTGACAAACATTTGACGCGTTAATTGATTTTCAATACAGCTGATAAGTGTTAATTGATAGTGAAAGTGACACAAATTAGTTAGAAAGCAAACTCGGTGGGAAGTCTTGTAGCTCAATGTCCGGCTCGCGCCGTCGGTTTCAGTAGTAGTCTAACATTAAAACTGCTGAAACTTCCTGCTTTTAAATTCTACTCCAACAAATTCCAAGCACTGAAGCCGCAGAAGATGAAGGCAAAAAATAAGCATAAGAAAACAATAAGTTGAATTGTAATTTTTCGACTTGTATTAATTCCACCGATTTTTTTGAAGAGACCGTGATTGACATATGACAAAATTGATGTTCTGTGTTCTTTTAGGACCAATGAGAATGACAGAGTATTTCGGCGACGAAATGGCGCTGTGTTAAAAGGTTATAATTGATTGTTTGTGAAAGGCTGTATTCATCTTATGCGATCGAACCAGCTCGGGCTCAAACACTCATTTGCACCAGGGCAGTAACGGTGTTAACTGCATTGCGCCCACGGACAAGCGTGCTGCATCTTCAAGGTCTTCAACGAGACTGAAATTTACTTCCTCATCGTTAGAATTTCACTCATTACTTAAGCTATGGAATCCTTGCAAACCTGCCGCACATCTTTATCAAGTAAAGCCAGAGCTTTTTCGATTGCTTCCCTTGTGGACGAAGGTAAAGTTAACTTCTCTCTTCAGACTTCACAGTTTTAAACTTTCATAAGAGTACGACCGAGCGAACTTTTTTATTACATGAATTGTGTGCACTGAGATATGCTGCTCATCTCGCGCCGTCGCTGTCATTAAGCTCAACAAAATCATGATATGGCTTTTCAATTTTAGCTAAAGGTAGAGATAATGGACAAGCTGATGACAAACCGAACAATAGCCCCTCAGAAGAACGAGTTGCTGTACCGCAGGGTAGACCTGCCGCATCACTATCTGCCCACCATGTGGGGTTACAAGTACATCTAGAGACACAAGATCTGTGGGACTGTTTCTTCCGACTGGGCACGGAAATGATAATAACTCGAGCTGGACGGTGAGTTATGTTCTAACGTTAGATGCATCCTCTGTTTCTGTTTCTCTTCAAAGCTTCTCTATATTTAGAGATTCATAAAACTCTGAATGGAAATTTGTTTTCACTTGCGGTCAGGTGATCGTTGGTAGTAACTCATACTCTATTGGATGGCTTGAGTCGTGTTGTCAACGCGAATGCTTTGAGTCTAATAGCTATTAATTCACTAATTGGCCAAGTGAAAATGGATGCACTTGTTTTAAATATTATTAATTTCTGTATGACTTCACCAGTTGCTCTTTTTATACCTGCTTTATTCAGCACCTTTACTCAACGAGGGTGATCTTTAAATCAATAAAATTTAATTGCCAAACATAGTGGACTTTTATTTTTAAAATTGTCTCTTTTATTTAAAATCTTTGCAATTTGGCATCACAATATTGAGAAAAACACAGACCACCTGGTTTATGTATATATGTATACATATATTGTTAAAGTTTTGATAAGATGAATATGATGATTCAGTGAAAGGTAGGCCAGCCGCCTCTCACATAGATAAACAGACTATTTAAAATAGCTCCAGATTGCTTTCACTTATGGCACCAGTTCATGCAAATAAAAATAAACAATGAGTCGAACGTCAGGAAATAAAAGGAAAATGTTTGTATTGAGTCAAATTTTAAAAGCTGGTGTAGAATAATCTTTAAAGCTACACGGCATCTAGCACGCGAACACGCACGCACGCGAATATAAATCCCACAATGTGTCGACATTTGTCCGAGTTTACAAGCTTACATTGAATCATCTTACTCTGAAGTTAAAGGGAAAATTTTTTTTAAAAAAAACTTCAAATTTTGTAACTCCATCAATTTTGAAAACTTTTGTTCATGAATATAAGTAAATAATAACAAAAATTAACTATAAAGATCAGAAAATTAAAACTGACGAACAAAACGGCTGGTATTTCCATGTAAGTTGTATCGATTGGAAGTTGACTTGACAAAAAATGTGTGAAAAAAAAGTAAAAAAATATCCGGCTAGGTTATCTCCGTTTTCTGTTGAATGTCTTATTCAGTTGGCAAAATGGCAGATTAACAATTTTTCGAACACTACAAAAAGGCAGACGCGTGTCTTCATAGATGCGAAATGTTTGGTTGCGAGAACGCCGAGAAACGTTATCATTAATGCACGAGAAGCTCAACTCTATCTAATCAAGGAATATATAAATAATTCAGTGTTTGGTTTCAGTCTCAAAGGCTATTACTAATGTTTGAAACGACGAGTATTTATCTCAATAGTTGAACCTCGAATTATCTTCTAATGAGATTGTTATATACAGAGAAAATAGCAAAAACTTAAAGGACGATCAGCTGTTTCGCATTTTGCATGAGAAATTTTTGAATAACTTTCGAACGTGCGTCCCTAAAATGTTTAGCTACAAAATTCAAGTTTATGAACTTTCTTTTTAACAACAACATGACAGATTTTTAAAGCGGTTTTTCAGTTTTTGTCGTAGCCAGTTAAACAGAGTACAGAAGACTGACTAAAACTGTTAACACTCAAAATCAATCTGGTGTTTAGCAAAATATATATAATAGGAATGACCCTTATTTTTAAAAATGTCTATTTGGGGTAACTGATACTAAGGATTTTGCGGACGACTTCAGCCCCAAGTGTTCTTTTTGAGTATATCAAGGCTTTGTCTCTATCTAAGTATCTTGGAGGCACTGTTTCCACCATCACTATAACTTTCTATTTCAAACGTACCTAGAGGTAATGCATGTTCCGTGACTCATGTAAAACTGTGCCGCTTTCCCGCTGTATACTGCTCCCTGGGTACCAGAGTCACGATTTAAAATCTCGAAGTTTCCTCTGGTACCCAGGGTAGATACTGACTGGTAACTCCTGTTCTACCTCCATTTTCAAAATGGAAACCAATAAATAATTTTTTTAGTCTCAGTTTGAGGTACGTATTCAACATGTTGTTAACTGTTGCCGTTTGCGGTCAGCCGAAATGGTTACATAAAAGTATTTGTAAATGCTCAACATACGACTTATTTCGTACACTAAAGCCTGACAAAACAACTTTACATGCAAGAAATGACACGAGATCAGATGGTAAACGTTAATCTGAAGACATGAGTTAGCCGATTCGTAACTGGCGTAGAAATCATATTTCACTGATTAGTTTATCAAACCTTTTTAGTTTGCGGAAAGTCTTGAATGGAAGGAAAGACGTTAAACTGGACTGCCAAGCTATTAGTACTTTTTTCCCAGTTCGTGTTTTTACTGTTTGAACTAAACAACAAAAATTTTTAATATCAAAGTTAGTTTTAAAGACCTTTAAAAAATCTAGTTGCCTGCAACATGAATTCGCTGGAATTTATGTCCAATTAGCAAATCGCTGGAAACCGCATAAAGAGCGGGGAGCCTAGGTTTTGAAGTTTCATCATAAAAGAACAAGATTTAATCTCCCTTAACTTGTTCAGGCATTGTTTAATTACCAGCCCCTTCTGGGAATGGTGGCTTCGCCCATGTTTTTGACTCTGGACCAGACAAATCGATAATTTTAATAATCATTTTGAAATGGAATGTCACTTCTTTTCGGACTTTCTAACCAGCACACACAAACTTTGTAACTTCAACGAAGTGTTATTAAAGTTAGCGATACTAAGGCCAAAAGTTACTTGTTCTTGGAAAACCTGTAGTCCAAATTCAGTTGTAGTAGGTATGGAGGCGACAAAATGAAAAAGAACGGGAGTTTTGATTTGTTTGCTGATCTCACTTCAAGGCGAAGTACTTGATAACGAGGGTTCCCCTAACCTGCATTGACTCTTGAACTGTTTTTAAGAACAAATATCTCCAATCTTTTGATCCAGTTGTCAAAAACCGATAAAATGACATTTTATTTTCTGGCTTGCCTTGATTAGTGCAAATGATTGGTGTTATTCGTTCTAACTTTTGACTGAACCAGTTAACAAAAACCAATAAAATGACCATTCATTTTTTCCCCTTAAGAGTAGAAATGATTGGTGCTATTCATTCTAACTTATGAACCAGTTTAAAAAATCATTAATTTCACTTGTCTTCAGGGGTGGGTGTGTTTAGAAAAAGGTTTTTCTTAAAATTTAAAATTTAAGAAAAAATAATTTGAAAAGTGCCGCAGACACACAAAAGTTTTAACAACTAAACAAAAACTTGTATCATCGGTTTAATTTTACACAAAATAGCCACGATTTATGGCCCTATGGTCACAACTTTATACATCTGAGATTTTGCCGTCTAGCATAACAGATTAAAAAAAAGTCGTCCTCACCGACAATACTGAAACAAGATAGAGGGAGTGCGAAAATGAATGATAATTAAACTCAATGGAGCCTTTAAAGGATTAACGATTTGCTGCATGTGCTGATAGAGCAAAAGTTCACGTCATTGAAAACTTGATAACACAGAACATTGTTTTCTTCTTTAAGACAAACTCTTTTTATTAGAACACTGAGGGTGAAAACAGACAAAATTTAAGAACGTGCTAAAACACAGCTCAAGCTAAGAGTAAATAAGGAATGCTTATTTCTATAAATTTCCAAAATAAATCTGAGAACAGTGATACTAAAATATCACCAGAGAGGAGTGCGATTTCACATTTGAATCTGCTAAACAAGCGACTCGAGCTGTTGGTTTCATTCAGGTGGAACTGCCTGCGACGCAGGCTATTGAAGAATAATGTCCTTGAGTAATTCTTGAGGATAACGTTTGAACGTACACAGACTCATAACATGAATAAAACAACCGCGAAGTAAAGAGAGAATAAGACTGAATACTTTTTAAGAATATATGAGACATGTATCTTGAAAAAAATTCAGAATTTTTAGCGTCAACCCAGTAAAATAGATGTTTCTGTATTGTTATAACTTGGGGTTTTTTTAAAAGGTTCCAGAAAAAAAATCTGAAAAGACAGCTTTGAATTTTAGCTGTGAACGAACCGTGTGCATGACTCTTTTTAACCGCACTCGTTCATCGTATCAGGACAAATTTGATATTGAAAATCCTTCTTTTCGTGATTGCTATCTCTTTTTTGCTCATGTCTGAGTACTATTCAAATTCAAGGCTTACTTATGACCTCAATTTTCATACAATGACCTCGCTGTTCGCCGCAAAATTTGGATGACTGATTCATTATTGATCGTGGTCACTGAACCTCGATTAACATTCTTTCTGCTGTAGTTACCAAGGTTTATAATCGCCGGCAGGTTAATTCTTTAACCTTTAATCGGCATTAAAATTATCTTAAATTCAGGACTGAGCGGTTGAAAGAACGTCACTTTATCATCTCTTTAAAAGCTAATGTCACTGCAAACTTAAAAACATTTTGAATCGTGCACACTCCTAATCATAAGTTCTTTACGCACACTCAGTGCAACCTATTCTCTGAATAGCATTTATCGGCTGTTTCAGTCTGGTGTACCAGAGTGTTTTTCAGCTATATTCCATTTGAATCAACATATTAACGAATTCATAAATTTATGCTCTCATTTTGGTGTTCCTATTTAGAAGATTTAGAGAGTGTGCGATCGCTGAAAACTTCTCAGTGTTTGTCCCATTTGCAAGACGTGCTGCAACTAAAGTGAACGGAATAAATTTGAAACAAAATCAAAGACAGCATGATTTTAGCTGGTTTAAGTTGAGGGCGACGTCACCTCTATCTTATATATAGCCTGTGATTCAAACTTGTCAGGAACTGTTAAGTGAAAACAGAAACCATACTGGGCAAACAGAACATACAACTATAGATTGAACAAAATCAAAGGGAACGTGACTAGACAAGCTGTTTTTCAGCTACGTGTATACGAAAAATATTTGGAAACATGAAAGACTTTTAGAGGAACTTGAATAAAAAAAAAAAGTCATAGCTTTTTCTTCTACATGAAACGATAATTTCACTAATCGGACCTTAGTAAAACTGGCAACAAGCCAGAACGTTTTGGGCGACAAATTATCCATGTTCCTTCCGTGATCAAACTTTATTTATGCTATTTTTAAATTATTCAGTTAAAAACGTTCTAATATTCGAATTAAATAAGAAGTTAATATATGCAAGCCCAACCTCGGGACTTTTGACTAAAACAAAATAGCTTAAAATTGAATGTACGCCTGCGAACGGCGTTTGCACAACCGCGAGACCCTTTTTATGATATAGGAAAATTACTTTAAAATCCGATTCAAAGCAACAAAACTTCAAAGTTAGTAAAAGTTCTCACTCTTTTTTGGCATCACCTGCAACAGTGAAAATGGCCGACATATAGTAAACATCGGAAAGTTTAAAGCAAGCGAAAGCCATTAACATTATCAAAGAAAGACTGGACTCGGTGGAGACACAAATGACATGTGGTTGACGATTTCAACAGAGCTCAGAATCCTTAATTCTATCACTGACAGGTGCGCTCGATTGAAGACACTTTATTGAACAATTTATGAGAAACATGATTAAATATCGGATTATCTTAGACAAGTCAAAGAGACGGCTAACTGTCACAATCAAATCAAAATAAGAAAACAAGATTAGAAAATATGCGTTTCGGGTCACGAAATTTATATTTTTGCGAAAAAAAAAAACTCTGAAGTAACACCATAGTAAGTTGTAGTATTTGCTGCGTGAACTGTTACATTATTTTAGTGTTCGAACATTTGTTTTATGAAACAGACCCATAATATGCTATATGACTGTGAGGCCTGGTTACAATTTTATCACTGTCTCGATAGTCCTGGTATTGATTTCCATCCTCGGTGATAAATTATTTACAAAATCTTTCAAAGAAAAAGGTTAAACTTGCCCAGCCATCATCATTTAAAATAATCAGTATTCCTCCATTTCGTGAAATTGTTCCTTTGAATAAGTAATACAAAGTAAGCGCAGTTACTGAAAGTTTCAGTCGTATCTGTACTTATAGCTGAACTAACAAAAGTCAACCACGAAAATTTGTTCGCCAAACACATCTTGAAAGCAGACTGGAATTGGTAGCCTGAACATTTGCGTAAGCAATTGTACGTTAGGTTAATTAATTGATGCCCATAGATTGTTAGCTTTCTATCGATTATAGCTTTATAATTTAAAAAAAACTTGGAAAGATTTATAGACGGGTGGAGTCAAATCCAGTTACAGTTAGTTACTATATGGTTAATGCACCTGCCCACGCAAAAATGTTTTTCAAAGGAAAGAACCGCATGCAGCTAGCTACCTGAGCAGAAGTGCTTTGAAATGGGACCCTTAATTTTCATGTTGTTTGGGCTCATAACTGCATGTCCTTTCTAAAAGAGTGTTTGGTGGGATCAATTTGCATTAGCAGAAATTATAACTTTATTCCACCACGATAACATCGGCATAAATTTAAACAACGTATAAAAATCCAATGAAAAAACCACACATTTACAGCATCAATGCCAATGGACACTTATCCATTTTTAATTTACATCACTTAGAAATTTCTGAGTGTATTTGGCAGCAACCCGGTTAGAGTCCTTGTATAATTTTTATTAGAGTTTGGGGTGTGAAGACTATTCCTAGTCTTCCTGAAGACACTTTATTTCGCGAGATATTTAATACTGAATGCCTAACAAATTGTCCGCGAAATATCGCCTATTTCTCCATCTTTCAAGACCCCCCGCAAGTTCTCCTTCTCTGTACGCGGTTCTTTGGGGTAAACTGTGATCTCTTGTCAGGGTTTCTATTCCAATTGGAATTCCCAGAAAGTCCCTGAACTTTATTTTCTTCCAAAAACTCCTGCAATAATTGTGGAATTTCAAGCTGATCCCTGGAAAACACTTGGAAAATTGAAATGAAATTCCGGAACTTTTAAAATGTTCTATTTTCCCTTGTTATGTTTTGATTGTTTTGATAGAATCATTAACTTTCTAAGGACCGTAACCAAACAAACCTATATATTTCTATTTGGTATGATTTAAAATATTTCTGGTCGGAAAACCTCTGGAAAACTCTCAAACATTTCCGTCGGAAATTTGGAAGATGTACACGCCCTACTTTTTTGTGGTGTGATATGATGTTATCTTTCGATCTTAGCGTGAGACGCTATTTGCTCATTTCAACTTCAACTATCAGTGACCACAGCAATTCAGGGACAGATTCATAAAAGAGATAAGCCTAAGACACTGTATTTAAGGCAAGGTGGATATTACTGCACCATACCTGTACAATGGAACTTAGTGAACAACGTGTAGTTCTGTATTTTTTTGTAAGCTTTAGCCACTTAAGCATTTTAGCCCAAGCTAGAACTAAAGAGATTTTGAGTTCGATGCCATCCTTCTTTGCTTAGAGGTGGTGGTGGTGGTGGGAGGCGGGGGGTGTAGTCTTCAGAATTGTTAGTGGCCACATTCAATTGTCTCCTCCAAACCCGTACCCTGTACAAGACCAGAACTTAATCACTGTTGAATGAATGCAGACTTGTGGGCCACCATGCACACTAATCAT
>JANRMR010185697.1:0-11176 GCA_025434825.1 Bergia sp. 'catenularis'
AAAAAGAGGAGGGGGACTTTCCTCTCCCCAGTCTCCCCTCCTCTTTTTCTTCTCTGCCGCGCTCCCTCCCCCTCTTCCCCTTTTTTAACGCCGCTACGCAGGCTATATCCTACTCATCTCAAGAAGTGTGTGGGTTCTTTTAAGTCCCCTAAGATAGCATTTCAGGAGACTAGACCAACGGCTTAACGCCCCTGTCCGCGGACGGTGTGGCGAAAGAAAGTTACGCAAAGTTCGATCCTTGATCTCGGCATTCTCACTGGCAGTAAAAAATCTTTCCAACTGCGCCAACCTGAAGTAGTTCTTATGACAGGATTCATGTTGCTTTTTGAACTCGCATTGAAGTTTTAATTATTGTCTTCAGGCACTTGAAAATCCATTAAATTCAGATTTATTTGCGAACACTCTTGAATTTTTGATTTGAGGAAAAACCATATCGACTTATTGCGCATTAGTAAGCGAAAACTGTTAATATTTATTCACCATCTTTTAACTGAAAACCTGTCTTTGTTTGCAAGGGGAAGAGAGGAGTCTGAAGATAACCCAGGTGATCGGTTCTTGCATTCTAGGAACGCCTGACTGAATTTATTCATATGACTCCATCCCAGAAAACCGCGCGCGCACAAACCGGTCTCAAAATGGCCGCCATTTTAATTTTCAGTCGTTGGTTTTAAAACAGTTCTAAGTACTATCAAAACTCATTATGTTTAAGTACATTTATCAGCTAAAGTTGTGCATGGGCTAAAAAGCAACTTCTTTGTTGAATATAATTACCAGAACTTGACTGTTTAATATTTCATTTTACGAAATTTGTTTCTTCGGCAAAACGAGAAAACAACAGCGATCGTTACTAATCTCGCTGCGTGTTCTCGGAAAGTTCCCAGACCTCTTAAAACTTTTTTTGAAAAAAAATTGATAATTTTGGTTTTGGTGGGGCACGGGAATAAATTCTAGACTTACTGGGATGTTTGGGTTGGGGTTGGGGGTGGGGGTAAAGTGCAATAAATTCAAGACTTATTGGGATGTTTAAGATGGGGGTGGGGTGGGGTTGCAGTGTAATTTTTATATTTATATTTATAACATTTTAAATGATTAGCATAGTTTGTAATACCTTTTAAATATTTTTGTATTTTGTTTAAGGGCCATTTTAAATTATCTTTGTGATAGTGCTACCTTTCCCACAAACCATCTTTGATATGGAAGTATTGCATGATCTTGCGGCTATACAGCCCTTTGCGATAATAATCTCTGCTTTTCTTTGTTTTGATTTTCAGTGGGATTGAAGTTGTATTTTGTTAAGGGCCATTTTAAATTATCCTTGTGATAGTGCTACCTTTCCCATAAACCATCTTTGATATGAAAGTATTGCATGATCTTGCGGCTATACAGCCCTTTGCGATAATAATCTCTGCTTTTCTTTGTTTTGATTTTCAGTGGGATTGAAGGCGGCAGCAATCTGAGAATCTTCAGGTTACGAGATCCAGAGAGAGATCAGGCTATTCTGCCATTCCAGCCGGAATAGAAAGAGAGATCAAGTTATTATACATTTCGAAATTGATAAAGTAAATGACAAAGTGATTTATTCTTGAAATGTCCGTTCCAGTTTTGATTATTTTTGTTGTTGTTTTGTTGGATATGCGGCTTTTGAGTCTAAACAAATTTTGAAAAGAAGTTGTATCAGAAATTATAAAAGAGACACAGAAATACATGTTCTTGTTACCTATTGTTGTAGTTTTGTAGTTGTTTTCTTACATGAAAAAAGGGAAGAAATCTCGTTCAAAGTGCCCACTTTCAGTTTAGCTAGTGGCCGGAACAAAGGGCTTTTACGACAACCCTGGCCTTTGATATCGTCTTGTTTCACCGGCCTATAGCTAGTGACGCCACGATAGTTTATAATTTTGGCGTTCAAATGATAATTACTTTCATAAACACGATCACATTATGTAAAATCTCTGAAAAACTTTGTCGTTTATCCTGCGTCAGAAACGGTTTGTTTACACACATTTTGCTCTACACCATACAACAGTAACGAAGATTTTGTTACCGGAAGCCTTGCCGTGAAACCAAAAAGTGCTTTCACCTTATTCAAGATTGAAAAATAACACAGTATCTATCAGTAAAGAGTTTGAAAAATGTAAAGAATCGATGAAGTAGTAGGGAAGAAATTACAGACCTCGCCAAGAGAAGGAGTCCAGATTTTCGCGCGCTTTTTGAATTTCAAGCGGCAGTACCCAATCCAAAATGGCGTCCTGGTTGATCGAAAATCTTGAAGCCAAAGCTATCGCCTGTCTAACAGTTGGTGCATGACGCGGTTTTTCTGTATCACGTGTTGGCAGATGACATAATATGTTCAGTTTCAATTTTAGATTTTTTTTTTCTTTCTTGGTGTGTGAGGAAATACACATTGCTTTTCCGGGAAAAATTTTGGACGTCGCCGTTAATCCATCATACCAAAAAAGATGGCGGCTGTACATTTGACCACAATGCTTTGCGAACCTAACGTAGCGAATAGGTGCACATGGAAGGTCATTATTTTAAGAAATTTGCCCATGCACTAACAACATTGTGTACGCCAGGTTTGAAATTTTTTATCCTTTCTGTACATTTTTATAAGCATTTTAAGGTTTTTCGCGCGCTAAGAATTATGGGTAAATGTACCAGTCGCTATCTTTTCCGTTACGGTCAATTCACAATCGTAATCACACGCTAGACACTTGCAACTCAACTGTCAATTTTAGAAGAGAACTTGTTGTAAAAATGAAAACTTGTCTTGAATCCTCCAAAGTTAGTATAATCTTAATGGATATTATTTTTTTGTAACCGCGTTTCCACTTTAAAATGCGCGAAAAAGCGTCTAAGAGAGACTAGATTTTACGTGGCAGCTTGCCTCCCGACTTCCCCCACGCTGAAACACTTGTCCATTTATTAAATCCAAAACACACATTGCAGAACCCAAAGGATCATGCCAAATTAACGACCGTTTGATTGTACAACTTCTAACATTTATTGCATCACCTGTACTCTTTGCAAAAAGCTTTACGTTGGGGGAACTGGTCGCAAATTCGGAGAGCGCTTTCGTGAACACCTTTTTGACGTGAAAAAACAAAGGATCAAACATATCCAAACCAGTGGCTAGGCATTTCAATCTCCCAGGTCATTCACTAACTTTGCGTCATTAACTTACACAATGGATGTAATGAGTCTTGCAAAAGGAAAGAACAAAGACTAATATAATTTTCAAAATCGGGGCAGTACCTCTCCACGGAATCAATGAAAGGTTTACGTTTTAGCCAATTAGATAATCCGAATTTCAACCAATTCGAACATTTCGATCCGCATATATTAATATCACACTATTTAAACTATGATTTCCCCATAATTCTTCAGTCTGCTCTGACGAAGGGCTAACGCTCGAAACATCAGCTTTCAACCTATCCCAAAGGCGGAAAACATACCTTATCAACTTTTGTTGATCAACGAAACATTTTCAGCTTACTCGCCCACGCAGAAAAACAGTTTTTTTTTTCAAAACTGGTCTCCTAGTGCTTAGTCAGATTGAGAAATCGTTTTCTTGCAGCGAGACACCGATAAACAGAGAAGCAAACACAGCAGAGGCTTGAGAATATTATTTTTTAAAATATGTTTTTTAAAATGTTTCTTTTTCTTGTGCTTGTTCTTGTGTTTGTTTCATGCATGTTCACATTGGAATTTTCCTGTGCTTTTTCTTGTTCTTGTTCTTATTCTTATTTCACAAGAACGAACCAGACTTTAAACAGACTTGATAAACAATTTGAGCACTGTTATGAATAGGGCTGGGAGGAACTTCGAACCTTCGTTCGTTCACAATCAACGGCATACTTCAACAAAAAATGCCCTAATTTCTGAGAAACTCGACTTTGAATTTGAAATGCCTTTTTTGTGTCTCAGACTGCGCTGCTTAGTGTGGGGTGAATACGTTGGGTGATCGTGCAGCGGCATATAGTAATCGTTTTTTCATGTGTTGGAGCCTGAGATCGAGAGTGTTTTTATAAGTACTTCCTGAAACGAAGGTTCGAAGGTTCGTTCGAAAACCTCAACGAACCTTCGAAGGTTTTTTTGGCCTTCATCCCAACCCTAGTTATAATATGTTTACATTCTGTGCTTCTACTGGTCAACTTAATCACCCCACACTCAAACAGTAGGCCCTTTGCAGCTCGAGAATCACATGGTACAAAATTCGCCATACTGGAACGCAAAAGAATGTGACGAACGCCAAGAAAAACCTCCAAAGCAACAACAATTTACATTTATTTAGCACTTACTTTCTTTTACAGGAGATTTATAGAGATACATGTGAGAAGTGAATAAAGTTTTGCCGGAGTGCAGGCCACCTATGATAACCTTAAGGGCTGATTAAAACAGGTGGCCATCGACTGAAAAAGCGCGAGAAATTCGAATGTTATTCAAGATTTTTTCCGACAAAAACTGTCCTGTGATCGCCTTGGAGGTTGTATATGATGAGGAATCTAACTGGCTTCACGGAAATGTGGAATTATTGAATTTCGTTGCTCCTTTACGTAACGGGAGAGTGTTTTGTGAAATTAATTTCACTGAGAAGGGAGCGAGGTAAAACTGCCGTACTGGGACGTATTATATTAATTTTTCCCCAAATCTTTCTTCAGAACACGTCCAGACTGTAGTTTGAATGCATGTAAATTTAAGTACGCCCCAGTACGGAAATTTTGCTGGGAGCGAATTGGCCTACCTTTGGCGAACGACTCGGATCGGAAATTTGCCCCAAACAGCCTGGAATCATCTCCAAATTACTGAGAAGACACAATAACGAACCGAATTGAGGTAGGATTACATGTAATTTTATTTTAGCATTTCTGCATGAGCTGTTGCATTTTGAGAAAGCCGAAAGAATTTCCATATAAAGTCTTTGAACAGGACAGTCATGTATATAGTATCTAACATGACGTATCTCAATTAGTGAAACATCAAATGATGCCACTGCATGGCTATCGAGTAGAATTACACTTATGTATACTCGAATTTTAAGCTCGGGCGTTACCACTTGGACTAGTTCAAAATATACCCATCCCCCTCCCCCCACCCTTCCACTCCGAAAAAAAACGTCAGTATGACTAACTCCCTCCCAAAGAAAAACATGACCCCCTATCTCCCCTCCGTAACAAATTATACCTCCGTTAGGGCAAGTACAAAATTTCGTATTCTGTGTCGACTTCAGCTGTGCAGTTCTGCCGATCATGTATTTCTGTCTTATTTCTGTCACTCTTTCCACGAGGCACCGTTTCACATCGCAAATATCGACAGTCTTCGAGCCCCTTAGAAAGCGTGTTTAACGCCATACCCGCTCTCCCTGTGTTTTGATTTTTGAAAGAAGTCCACGCTCTCACAGCTTTGGACGCGGACATCGCAGTTTTTGCTACCTGCTTAATCTTTGGGATCTCCAGGTTCGTTGCCTCCAAACTCTTATTCAGTGTCCTATGAACCTCTGATGTGGGTTCCCTGTGTACAGTTGAAGGTGATGTATAAGCTCTGCCTCTTTGGGAGCTTTCCCTCATTACTTTCTCACTGCCAAAGTGTCGCTGTGCTAGTTTTCGCGCGTTTGAAGTCGCCTTTTCGATCTCTAATTGTCTGAGAATAGTCTGTTTTGCGATTTTTTGTTCGGTGGCAGTAAGATTAACCGAACTTGAAGAGCGAGGACGTGGCTGACGTGAACGATGCAATGCTTGTTCTAACTTTGCAAACCTTCTATTTTTAGCCGCTAATTGCAAAGCTTTTGTCATATCCTCTCGAATACCGAGACTGGTTTGGGATCGGCGTTCAAGTTTGTGACCCTTTGGTAAGCACTGCCGAGAAGGAGAACGATCTTGTGAGCTTTGTTTGTCCAACGAGCGTCGGTCAAAAGCTACAGCTGTTTCCTTAACACACCTCGCTTCCTTTTGGTCCTCTGTAGATAACCCGTTTCTATTTTTCGGATCGGGAGTTGGTTTAATCACCGTTCTAGAGGGAATTTGTTTGTTTGATTTTGCCGGCTGTTGCAATGCTGACACGATTCTTCCCGCAGTTAAGTTTCTTGGCGAAGGAGGCGAAGGGCGATGACTGGTTGTCAGGTTCGTTACCTGAGTACAGGACGCAGGCCGCAAATGCTTATGGGACTGAATTGGAGACCTTTCACTTTGTATGGAAGGGCTGCCTTCTTTCGGGGGTGAAGTGCTCAAAAAAACATCGTCATTCTTCGTATTGGTACTAATACTTGTATTATTATCGTAACAGACTGTGATAGCGGGCGTTTTCTTACCGCTGATTTGCCAACTTAGATTTGAAAACTGCTCTCTTTCGTCAACATGATTACTCGGGTAAGAGAGCATTTTTTCAACTTCGGCAAGGTCTTCCATACTACAGCTTTTTGAACGAAACTTTCTCCCACGGCTGAATATCTCTTCGTTAAGGGCAGAGAGCTTGCGTTCGACAATAGGATCGAAATTAACAGACACTAAAGATGTATCTGCCAATGTGTGCCTTCGGCCCCGTCGGAAGTTCCGACCTTCGCTCGAATCTTGATAAACTTTTCTCTCCAACAAGGGAGTGATAGACAGCTTAACCACCTGACCAACTTCTTCACGACTCGCTTGTTTCCGAAAGCGCGAAATTGTTCGTCCTACACTCGAAGCAGTCAGAAGATTATCATTTTTGTTAGTGCTTTGAGCTAAGTCTACTGGCACCTCAACAAACTTACAGGTTTTTCGTTTGTAAGACTCCGGTACGGAATGTTCATTATCTTTTGATTTTTGTGGAGAGTTGAAAAATCCGTGGCTGTATTTGTCCTTCTTCAGAGATTGTATCTGTCGACGTATCGCTCTCTCTTCCTTTTCTAAAACCTTTTTGTGTTTTTCAAGTGTTTGCTCCTCAACTTCATTTCTTTTCTTTGCCAATCGACTCGACGTGTCGCCAAACAGAAAATAGCGATAGGTTTTCGTGTTTTTAGCGTGCATTTTGACAACAAAAACTAACTAGCCATTATAACTAGTGACCGTATTACGATTCAATGTTTGTCATAAATAAATCTATTTTAGTAACAGTAAGCTGTCCCTTGTGTATTTTGCTCATTGTCTTTACACACTACTAATTCCCGCAATAGAAATTGGACTTTGAACATTATTGTTCTGTACCAATTTACAAACATAAGTATAGTGCATTTGTTTTTCAAACGAAGAGCCAACGATGGAAACAATATATTGACACCCAAGCTCAGCTTTTGATTTGCCAAACCCAAAATTAAATTGCATGAGATATCTACTCTTTGTTTGTGAATAGACTCTTTTCTTCATTGTTTCCGTTTTCAGTTACTTCTTAGCATTTATAAATGGCTTTGCTTTGTCTCTTATTCAAATAAACGCATTTCACTATAAAGTTCAATTTTACTGCCTCGCACGACAGCACCGTATAAACGTTAACAGTTTGGTTACCAATAGCAACCTGCAAACATCCGATAAACCGAAACACAAGTCTTGTGTCTTTAGAACAGAAAGCAGTATGTCGAGAAACAAACTCAACGCTGAAGAAGTCTTTTGTGATCTGAAACAAATCAAGAATGAATAAATATTAACACACTTTATTTCTTAATGTTAATTCTAACAACACTGCTAGACACGCGCACCGGCAAATCTAAAAATAGCAAAGTTACACGTTCACAGAGTACCGCAGGGTGCGAGGTTTTAAAATACGTGCGCGTGCATGTGCGTGGCAGTTATTATGGGAAAATATAATGACACGGAACGTCGAATAAGGAATTTGCAGTTTCCACTGATTACAATGACCACAGACTCATATTTACAGGGTTAATTTTACTTGGTGTTGAATATGTGACAAATACCAGCGAAAACGAGTAGGAGTTCATGCTTTCTAAGCCAGTTTCTCAATCATGCGCAGAACAATTTTTTGGAAAAGATTACGTCTACAAAAAGCAACCATAAAAGCGAAGCGGGGAAACGGGATCCATAAAAGTTTCAAAGTGCACGGGATTTGATTATTCAGGGAAATACGGTAAAATTCTTGCAATTGTGAATCATTTGAATGTCATTCGGAAACCAGAAAGTCATTTTTATGCCCTCGCAAAACATATCAGTGTGACGAGAATTTATTCGGCTTTCAATATCCAAAACGATGTTCAAGGCTGGTTGCTCTGTAGCCGAGAATCACAAGAACTAAAGCGGAAAAATTCTTCGCTGTTCTTTTAATTGCTGGATCGTCAGTATTTCTTCATAGGAGAGCTTGTCAGCTCGCCACCCGTGGTTGATGGCGCGTGCCCTGCCTCGTACCCAGGCGCTTTCGGAATAACTGCAAGCGCTGCGCTATTCCCAAGCACCTTCGCATGCAGCACTCGTAGTTATTCGAAAGCGCCTGGGTACGAAGTTCTCTTTATAGGCTTT
Organism: Bergia sp. 'catenularis'; assembly: GCA_025434825.1. NCBI lineage: Eukaryota > Metazoa > Cnidaria > Anthozoa > Zoantharia > Parazoanthidae > Bergia > Bergia sp. 'catenularis'. The sequence goes on from JANRMR010185697.1 coordinate 8,436, forward strand.
CTCTTCCATTTTTTGCCCCCCAAATCTGAAAAATGTCGCTGTGATAACTTCTGTGCTTTTAAAGTCGACATTTCGTTGTCCCATTGTCTTAGGATAGTCTGCTTGGCAATCGTTTCTTTGGTGCATGAAAAAAATAGCCAAGCTCGAATAGCGAGTCGCAACTGAAGTGTACGTTTCAAGGCTTTATCGAATTTTATTGTTCTGCTTTTTGGCATTAGTTGCAATGGTAATTTTGTCAAAACCTCGCAAAATCCGAGAGTGGGTCGGGGTTGGGGTTTGGCTTCTTGGTCTGTTGGCATCGCATGCAGTGACAGTGAAGGACCTCTGTCGATCTACTGAAAGACGTTCAAGTTTGGCAGTAATTTTCCTGTTATAATCTCTTTTAATTTCTTCAGGAATCGTAAGTTCACCTTTCAGATTAGGGATCGAATTAATCCGCGTTTCGTTGGGAGTTTGTTTGCTTCTTTGTGACGGCAGAGTTTCCGCTGCCTCAATTCTCCTCCGAGTAGAAATTTTCAGCGATAGCGGAGGAGAAAGAAGATTTGCTCGAGAAAGGAATAGATTTGCTCGCTTCGTGTGGGGAGCTGATTTAACTCAACTGGAAGAGTTTGTGCCACTTTGTCTTCGAACACAGTTTTCATTCCCAGATGAGGGGATCAAAAAGACATTTATATTATCCCTGTTAGAGAAGTCTGTTGAACAATTACTTCCGTCACATAGGGTGGTAGAGGCCGTTTGTCGTCCGCTCCTTTGCCAACTTTGGTTTGGATAATAATCTCTATCTTTGCCAGAACTTGTGCGAGATCGCAACCATTTAGTTTGAACGGGTTCCTCGATACAATGTGAGCTTGAACAATCTGTTCTCGCAGAACCGAACAACTTTGCATCAGGAGTAGAACACTGCCGTCGTAAAACAACATCAAAATGACCAGACGGGACGGTTATATTCGTGAATGTACGCCTGCGTTCCTTTTGAAACTTTTGGATATCGCCCTCTTTGTATAACTTTTTTTCAAGACTAGGAGTCACGGAGAGTCTAACTACTTGACCTACATCTTCACAAATCGATGGATTCCTTAATCGTGTAATGGTTCTTTCTACGCATGAAGCAGTCAAGAGATTATCACTTTTGTCGTTGCCTTGAGCTAAATCCACTGGTATCTCGATAAATCTCTTTCGTTTGTACAACTCCGGTAAGGATGGGTTGGTGGTTGGCAGAGAGTTGTAAAATTCATGACTATATCTGTCCTTCTTTACTGCTTGTAGTTGTCGGAATAACGCCTTCTCCTCTTTTTCAAAAACCTTTTTTTGTTTCTCCAGCGTTCTTTCCTCGACTTGGTTTTTCGATTTCGCCATTCGACTCGACGTGTCACGCAAAACAAAACGACAGTTCTTCGTTCTTCTTGCATGCATTTTGTAAAAAACAGCAAATTTGGATCACATTTCTAAATAACAAAGCATCTTAACAACTTCACTATTGTGGCTCTTAGCGAGCTCGTGTTTAGAACAAGTCTTGTTTTTTTGTGCATGTCATAATATCCAAAGGAGCTATTAAACCTTGCGTCTATTAAAGTGTCCCTTGTGTATTTTGCTGCTACTGCGAAAGCACACAGGAAATGCCTCGATGGGCACCTTTTCGATGAGAAAAGATCATCGATATTTCGGACTGGCCAAATCACGTCTTTCAGTTTTGCAAGCAGATGAACCCCACGTACAATTTTCGACCTTTTCTCACAATCTCTCACAATCTTCTGACACAGAATAGTTCCTATGGCGGAATTTTAAAAATTTAACACTCTGTGTTCTTAGTTAACTGCTAAGGCAAACTACATGGATTGTGCTCTTGTGTAAAAAGAAGCAACTCAATATTGGAACTAAACAAACAATGGCTATAATCACATATGATCCTGCAACTAAGTTTTAATGAAAGCACTTAACGTTTAAAAGTGTTTGATATTTGACTCTTCATGCTACGACCAATGTGGGTTTTAAACGATTGGAAAAACTTGTTCATCTCATATTTTTCCATGTAACAAACTAAAAAGTGAGAGGTTTTCAATATTAATCCATTTTGCAGCGACCATTGACCATATTTTTTCTTGTCCATTATTCAAATGAATGAGCTATCAAACGCACTTAGTCCCAATGTTCAATTTCCTGCCTCGTTGGATACAAAATCCCTCTAAATTAGACTAGTGAGTCTAAAGCTGGGTTTTCAAAAGCTAAACCAAAATAGACACGATGGGCTCAATAAAGAGTAGTCTTGTGTGTTAGAGAATGCAGTAGTATTTAATATCGTCATTGGCAACTAGCAACAAAAAACTACATCAGAAGTTTCCATGGTGGCAAGAACGATAGCAAGATTGGACGAAAAATGAGGACAAGACAACTTTATTAATATTTTTACGGACTGTTTTATTTACATAGGGTAGATCAAAGAAACACACCTGGGTAATGGTTAATCAAAATAACTATAAGCTAACTACAAGCCTTATTTACATTAATCAATTAAGTTGACCAAAAAGAAGAAAAAGAAACAATTAATCAATCAAACAAACAAACAAACAAACAAAGGTAATCAAAACATACGTTTATATATTCAACAAATTATTTTGAAAGCTTTGTAATGAATCCAACAGCAACAACAATCTTTATCTGACCCAGAGAGTAGAGTAGAGTAGAGTAGAGTAGAGTAGAGTAGAGTAGAGTAGAGTAGAGTAGAGTAGAGTAGAGTACAGTAG
>JANRMR010185708.1:0-11175 GCA_025434825.1 Bergia sp. 'catenularis'
TTTGTAGTTGTAATTGCATGGAATTACACATTTTTGCACAGAATTACACATTTTTGCACAGAATTACAAAGTAATTAAACTGCTCTTAGCCAATCAGAATCAAGTAATTTTTTTCATGTAAATGATTAAGGATTTAAATCTCAAAACATTCCATATTTTCCCACATCACGCCATTTTGATAATTCGGAAGACGCAGTGCTGTGATTGGCTAACCTTGTGCTATAACTACGAAAGGGAAAGGAAGTCATTTTGTATTCAAACTTCTTGACAGGTGTGAGTACGGTTTGAAATCCAAAAATGTTCAAAATGTTCCATTTTTGCACCATTATTGTACAATGGCAGGTGCAGTGCTGTGATTCGCTAACCTTGTCGTTTAGTCATGTGAGAGTAAAAAGGTACCAGTTTCAACAAATTTTAAAGTTCACGACTCGTGTGATCAAGGTTCGTAATCCCAAAACATTTAAAAAGTGCCTTTTTGCGCCATTTTTGTACTTCGGCAAATGCTGTGCTGTAATTAGCCAACTTTGTGCTAAAAACACGTGAGGGTAGGAAAACAAGTTTAAAAGTTCCTGACAGGCGTGATTTAGGTTTAAAACTTCAAAACAATCGAAATGTGCCATTTTCGCGCCATTTTGGTAGTTCAGCAGTTGCTGTGCTGGTTTGGCTAACCTTGTGTTATAATTACGTTAAGGAAGGAAGTTAAATCTACCAGTTTTGATAAATTTGAAAGTTCCTGACAGGCGTAATTAATTAACTAGATTTCGTTAAATTCAACAAAATTATATTTTTTGTAGCCCGAAGGGCGGGAAGATTTTATACTTCACAATTATTTGACCAAAATGTAAGATGTTTAAACATATATTTATGAAGACAGGTGTTGCGAAACAAAGCCTTGGTGTTCTAATACTAACTCAAAATAAGTAACGAATTTCAATATTGGATCTTGAAATATTGTTATGGCTCCGATTTAGATTGCTCTTAAAATGCCTTTCAATTTTATGCGATCTGATCCTTATTGCTCTTATAAAGTTTTTCTTACAAATAAAGCGTGAACCACTAGGATTGAAACTGCTTCGACACCAGTGCAACTGTTGATTCGAACGGTTTATTTAATTGTGCCGTATCAAACACTCGAGTACACAAACACGATATTGCTGCATGTAAAGCTAGACAGCGACATCAAACTTATTTTCCTGTAAAAATGGGACAGCGACATTTGCCATTTAGTTACGTGTTTTAAACATGTGTACCACACGCCGTTATATATATTCCCTTTCAACGATATAAAAAGCTTATGGATAACACACCAACAGAACAACCTTTTGAAGGCATCGTTATTACAATCAAGCTGTTTGTGAATGACCAAAGTGAAACGTTGAGTTGGCTTAATAGGCTCTCAGTTTTTCTAGACTGCCACTTGTTCGATTTTTCATTTTTCGCAATGACCGACTTGGTTCCCTTCAGTTTCAACACTCTGCAAGAGTGACATCTGTATAAGCCTGATTAAACGACTCAGTTCTGAGCAGTAAACAATTGCTAGGATATTCAATCTACCGCCGAGACAAAACAGGTAAACGAGGAGGAGGTATTCTTGTTGACATTAAAACAGATATCAAGGCCTCGCGACATGCTGACATGGAGAATGAATACATCGAGCTTGTGGTTGCAGGGATGCTTAAAGGAAACAGCAACTCGTTTATTCTGTACACTTTCTACAGCCCCAATTTCTGGTCCTGAAGTACATGTTGAAGTACTGCTCTTGCTCAACACATCTCAACTGAATACCAAGGAATTGAGTAATATCGTTCTTATAGGTAACTTTACCTTTCATCCATCAACTGGTCACTCGATCTTCCAGCTCCTACGAACACCGGTAGGTTGCTATAACTTCCTGGTTCGCGGGTCCTACTCACAATGGTGGTAATAAACCGGCTGGATCTAGTCCTATGTAACTGCGCGGAAATTGTCAGGAATGTGTCAACTTCTACTCCCGATCACTCTACTTTCCCTACAGATCACTACATTATAGATTTTGATATACAACAGAAATTCCGTCGAGCTAAACAGGTGCGTCGAAGCATACCATTTCAAACGGGCAAACTTCGAAGAACTTCGCAATCTTTTATTGTATGTACCGTTTGGTATCAACCTCTCGGTCGATATTGACGAGAGTCTGTCTCTATGGAAGGATTTGTTCTTGACTGCTGTAGATAAGTTCGTTCCTATTAAAATCATCAGGGTCACCAACTCGTCACCCTGGATAGACGCAGAAGTTAGCCACCTTTTGCGAAAAAATACGCTGCGCACAAAAAATTTCGAGCCAACAAACCTGAAGATCGCAAGCGAAAACTACAAGCAGCTCATCCCAATCGTTAAATCTTTAGTCCCTAGAAAACACCGTGAGTACCTATCCAAAACAGAAGACCCATTCAACGACAACCCGAAATTATTCTGGAGCTACCATAAAGCCGAGCTCCGTCACCGCCCATCCCAAAGTCCTGTTATCACTTATGGTGACACCACCGCTAAAACTCCAACGGAAAAATCTGAACTTTTCAACTTGTATTTTTCCTCTGTTTTCCAACCTTAAAAACAGCATGTAAGCATAACCGAAAATAGTTGTCTCTTTCCTATGGAGAGTGAAATATCTGACATAATTATCCTTCTGAATTAGCCTCCTACGCAAGTAACTCTAGTAAGTTTTTCTGGCAACAAACACTGCGATTTGGAGAGGCCGAAGGCCCCGAGTGAGTCGCAAAGAGGAGCGAAGCGCGAGTGGGAGTCTCAGGTGAGAGAAAAAGAGAAAGGGGTTGCCTGCCAAAAATTGACAACTCCAATCAACTCTATGCATCTAGTTCGCACATGCAAAACATGACTCACCGGCGGAGGTTAAGAGCAACTGCCTATTGAAAACATTTTTCTTATTGGGGTATAGAAAAGAAATTGCTATTCATAAATCAGATTTATGGCGACCGAACATGTGTTATCACTCTTAGAGTACCTCCGTTTAACACCGATAGTTGGTTGTAAGTAACAGTAAAACTTTAATGGATATGCTGCCAGCTGTTATGGCGTCAGATTCCGTTGATCACATAGTTTTAATTAGGAAACTCAAAAGATTAGTTTATTGATTATCTTGATGGCCGATGCCAAAGAATTATTGTGGATGAAGTTGCTTCACAATGGACACCCATTACCTCCGGAGTAGCCTTCCGGAGCTTATACTCTTCTTTCTCTTTGCCATTGATCTTCGAGACATCATGCCAAATGGAACACAAAGCGCTTAATACGCGGACGACACAAAGCTCTGTAGATGCGTTGTATCTGTTAGCGACTGTGAGCAGCTGCAACAAGCCCTGACTAACTACGAGAGATGGAGCCACGAAGACAACATCAAATTCAACGAGTCAAAATGTAAGATTTTATCCGTGACACGAAAGAAAAATTCATTAACATATGATTACTTTCTGGGCTCAACAGAGCTTCTCCGAGTGCAAGAGAAAGATCTGGGGGTCGTCATGTCTCTTGTGGAACGAACTCGGCTCAGTTGGTAAGATCTCTGACTGCCAAGCGGGAGGCCCCGGCTTCAATCCCTGGCCTTGCTGAAGGATGAATATTTGTGCAGCCTTCCTTTCGTCACACCCTCCGCAGACAGGGACGTTAAGCCTTTGGTGTAGTCTCTCGTCATTCTAGCGGGGGACTTAAAAGAACCCACACACTCATCGATAAGAGTAGGATTGCTACCTGGTGTTGTGTTCTGTCCTGTCCTAGTCGCAGGGGGCATTTATCCTCAGAAATATTGTAAATTGCGCCAGAAATAGTGTAATTTGCGCCTGTAAAATGCAGTTCTTTCTTCAAGTCCCCCAACAACATTGTAAAGCCCCAGCAATTCATCCTCTGGCTGCAATTGGAATTAAAGTCGACCGCCACACTTACTCACATCAACTCAATTACCGCCAAGGCAAACAAATTACAGGGATAGACTGCTAAAGCTGAACTTGTTACCGCTAACATATGACAGAGAGTTACAGGATTTATTATGACCTCAATGTCAGAAACTTCGTTGACTTTACAAGCCACTTTCGTACGGCTCTGTATGACAACCACTTTTCAATCCTCATAGTATTGTAAAACTTTGCGTTAGCAATCTAGTTCCCATCTGCCGTGTGCTTTTACTAGTCCGGACTGAACTCTATTTTAGACAAAAAACACGATATGCAACTAGTCCACTGTGCAAGACTGTCCTTGCCACAATTCCGGTAGAACAATGTCACTATTTTATGGTGCTTCTTTTTTCACTTATTTGAAATTGTCAGGTTGGGCACCTCGTATGGGACCACGAGTCCCGTTCGTGCCCTTTCCCATTGGTTTTCTTACTTTCTTTTTTCTTCTCGTATATTGTATATTTTGTTTTTGTATAATCGTATTGATGTAAGTTGTTTTCATAAGATGTTTCAACAAATCCGCCGACAAAGTAAAACAAGACAAAACACCGTGTTCCGAATAGGTTGTTGTGCGGTGGCCCATGGGGGACATCCTGTTTTTGCTATCGCTATTTTCTTGATCTATTCAAAATAAGCGAAAAAAAAGCAATCGCGCCTTTTCAAAACGCTCGAAAAAGAAATGGCGATCGCGACTTTTCAAAATGGGCGAAAGATTGTTCCTCTCTTTTTGAAGCATTTGAACAACACATGCGCAAGTTGCACGTGGTAGGCAAGGTGGCTGCAATTAAGAGAGGCACTGAAGAGGAGTCACCTTCTACTCTGAGAACGAAAGATGTTATTGGATAAAGAGACAATATAAATAGCCCCAACCTTAGCAATAAACCTAACCATCCATAGACAAACATACAATAACGTATTGTTAAAATGTGTCTGTTATTGTAACTGCTATTGTTCAAACATCCAATGGTGTCTTTCGTTCACAGAGTAGAGCTTTACTGCTGAAGAGGTGCGATGACTGCTTTATAATATGTAGTTTTGCGCCAATAGTTTGCCAATCACTAATTAGAGAGATTTTTCTTGGGCATTGTAGCTGCAATACCCCCGCTCTCTAAGTTTTGCTGCAATTTTATTTATTTTGCTTCACGAAGTGATAAGTATTCAAAGTGAAATCAACTGACTATGTATTTATGATAAACAGTAGTAGCACTCTCGAAAGACCGCCCGTTTGTAAATTAAGATAACTGTTTACATAAGTTCTTAGTTTTTTGCGTGGCGCCAAGCCCATTGTGTGTTGAGTTCAAAGTGAAGAACTTCAATCTTTGCAGAGCACAACTAAGAGGACATTGGTATGTGCAGTTTCCTTTCTATATTATATTGTATTTTACATTTACTTATTTTTATATCTTTGATTTAACTCACCGTTAGTTCAATCTAGTTTAATTTGTTCTAGTTTCACGATTAGGATATATCAGTAAAACATGCCTTTCTTGTGCTCAACGATTACGATTATTTCGTCAACGGCTAGTTGCAATGAAGGCCGTTTCAGGCATTCTCTCTTGATCTTTTTTTGCTCTCTTTATATGGCTAAATTGGCTACTGAATACAGGGCTATTACGTATTAAAATCTCATTGAATATAATCCATAGCATTTGCTGTGTTTGCCTCGTTCTACAAAGCCTTCAAAGGTGGACCGAAGTGGCATGGCATTTTGTAGTCACTTCTTTCTCTAAGTAATTGCTGTGGTGTGGTGTAAGATGTTAATGATTTGCTTTGGTGCTTCCTTGATCCAAATTTAGGGATCACTGACTTCCAGTGTACATGTAAATAAAAGTAAAATGCAGCTCTTTATAAAAATACATATAAAGGGAGTTACTAGTTGTGGGCGCCCTTCATTTTAACAGTAACGATTATTTAATTGGCTCCCTATGACTAAAAATAGTCTTTCGCCGATTTTTTCGCACATTTTGAAAAAGCGCGATCGCCATTTTTTTCGCCATTTCGAAAAGGCGGGAAGCCGAATTTGTGCCTATTTTGACTAGATTAAAAAGTAGTGATAGCGGAAAGAGGATGTATATTATGGGCGGCCACCGTATTATTGTAAATAATTCTGTACAATTTTGTTTTTTTGTCTTTTTGACGTATACAGATGCATCTGCCGGTATTCTGACCACCATCTCGAAAACATTCTGGCCCTTTGGAGACGACGTAATGTTTGAGTGGAGCTACACTGATGGACCTGGACAAACGCTCAGTCGGATTACCTTTGGAGTGAGGGATCGACATAATGTAAGATTCCTTAGAGTGTCCAGCAGTGGAGTAGTATCTGAAACATTTCCATGGCCGGTTAAATGGACCTGGTACCAGGGACGTGTATCATGGACTGGAAGTATCACTAACAAAAAGGCCGCCTTCAGACTGACAAAAGCTGCCGCGAACGATAGCAGGACGTTTTACTGTTCTGTTGAATGGTCAGAGAGCTTTCTCGAGAAGACAGAGGATGTGACAATACTAGTTACAGGTTTGTGACGACTGAACCTCTTTTTCGACAAATCCTAAAGTTAAGCCTACTTTTAATTATACCGTATTTCTTCTGTTTTGCTCCCACCTATTTTAAACAGCTTTAACATAAAAACCCTTGTACGGTGGCCCACAAGTGCACACCGAATTCCAAAAGCTCACACCGAATTCCAAACGCTGGCACCGAATTCCAAAAGCTCACACCGAATTCGAAAAACACCAGGGCTTACTCTCCCACAAGGGTGCAGACCGCGCAGGTCCTAGCGCTTGTTTAGAAACAAAATGGCGGATGTTTGGGTAATTATAACTGTACTGTGCTGAAATATTACAAGTACAGTTACAATTACCCGAACATCCGCCATTTTGTTTCTAAACAAGTGCCAGGGCCTGCGCGGACTGCACCCTCGTGGGAGAGTAGGCCATAGTATTTTTCGAATTCGGTGTTCGGTGTGAGGGTTTGAAATTCGGTGTGAGCTTTTGGAGTTGGGTGTGAACTTTTCGAATTCGGTGTGAGCTTTTGGAATTCGGTGTGAGCGTTTTGAATTCGGTGTGAGCTTTTCGAATTCGGTGTGAGCTTTTTCAATTCGGTGTGAACTTTTCGAATTCGGTGTGAGCTTTTCGAATTTGGTGTGAGCTTTTGGGCCACCGTATAATATTACATTTGGTAGAGTAAAAGGCACGACATCAGCTCCTAATTTTACAATCTTCAGTGCCTTCAAACGTCGTTCAGCCAGTGGTTAGCAGTTACTATACCAAAGGTAACAAAGTGAACATAACATGCGACACAACAGGAGTACCAGCACTGAGTGTTCATTGGTTAAGAGAGAGGGACAGTCATGAATACCCATCATCCACTGGGGCCTCTTATCTAGTGTTTGATCCAATTAGAAAAGAAGATGCTGGAAAATACAAGTGTAAAGCGGCAAGCAGCGCTGGGAAAAGTGAAGCAGCAGTTGAAATCATTGTGCATTGTAAGTAAACACTGTAATCAAATACTAAATCTGCAGGGCCAAGAGCGAAATTCAGGCTGCTAAACGCCTGTCGATTTAAAATCGACTGACAATTGCAGTCGCGCTCATAACAAGGAGGTTAAGTATTTGTCTGACCCCAACTCTAATGTCAGTTACAAATCTATTCCTTCTACTTTTCTAGTCCTCTTGTACAATATAATGTTTTTTGACTCCCCATAAACCCCAAAATTAAATCCAAAATCTTATAATATAATATAATGTCCCTCCTACAGTACAGCGTGTTTGAGAATATTGTGAACTTCCGTGTCTTTTAAATTTTCTTACGTAACGTAGGCCAGAATTACAGTATGAGGAACGTATATAACCGAGACTTTGCGTGCGACCAGTAAAAACGATATCGATGTGGATGTAGATTTGGGATAAATTTGTTGCCAAAAAAGAAAAAAAGAACTGAAAGCACCAAAAAGACAAGGCCTTCTTTGTGTAGCCATTCATTGTTCCTTGTTTCATGGCCGTAGATAATGTTCATGGCTTTTTGCTATACACGAATGAGACTGTCACTAAAATTATTTTGGATATTTTAGTGTAAGAATTGGCAAGTTTATTTTTGTAGTAAGACTGATTGTAACAAACAATTATATCTGAACTAAGCGCTAAGATCCGAACTCTGAGTGGTTGAGCTAAACTGTATGACACAAACGGTTTTTTGATGGCGCTATCTTGATATAGAATTCTATGCGGCCTGTTTTTTCAAGATCATTTTAAATGGTAACTGGATTCACTCCTTAATTTGTTGTCAAATGGAATTCTGTGCAAATCTGTTTAACAAGGATACAAAATACACTAAGTTTTGCAGATTGCGCGACAGTACAGATTGGATCTGCGCGTCACGACTCGTGAGTTATGATCTGTTGCTCTTTTTTAAATTTTAGAAAGGATGTGTTGTCATCTGTACAGATCATCATTTGCAGAAATAGATTGTAGTTTTTAATTTCAACCGTTGCAGAGTTACAGTAACGGTAATTGTTACATTTGCTGCTAAACTTTTGCTACATTTTTAGATAAACCAGAAGCAACTACAATTTTAACTAATGCAACAGGAAGTGTCGCCGTTACTGGAGAATTTGTCCTACTGACATGTAAAGTTCCGGCAGGTTCTGCTAAACCAGCAGTGTCACAGCACAGGTTTTATCACGTTCCTTCCTCCAAACTGTTACAAAGCTCTCCAAGTGGGGAGTATGTTATTCGTAACATTCAGTACTCAGATCGAGGACGGTACAAATGTGTTGCTACCAATAGTGTTGGAGATGGACCTGAAACATTTGCGTATATCACTGTTCAAGGTGAGTGAAAATTGATGACCTGCAACGAACGATAATTTGAACACAAGCTAGTGATTTCTATGAGTATGTACTATGTAGTATAAATTTGCTGTGGTTTTTTCTAAAAAAAAATAAAAATATTGCATTTCAACTAATTTATATCAAGTTATAAAGTATGACAAACTCGAAGTCATTGTCACGTGCACATTGAAAAATTAATGCGTCAATCCATATCACTACATGTACATGTATATACCAGTAGTTATAAAACAATCAGATATCTAGTTACATTGAGATATTTGCAGTAGAACACTATCAATTTGTACTAACAAATATACTTATGACTTTGTGACTGGGTTGGAGAATAATTTGAAGAATGGTTTCTGAAACAGTTTTAAATCCAATGTTCTTATCATTGAGAAAGATTTTCCAATGGAGTTTCATTACACATATGGTTTATACCAGACCAATTTAATTGAATGTTTTACAAAGTTTAGTGGGGAACATAGAAGTAAATTAAAAGAACTACAAATCAAGTTCATCTAGCCTTTTGTGAAGATGCTCTGTTTTCATTACAACAAGACCCGCATCAGTTACCTTCCTTAGGCCCAGCTAGTTATGGTCATAAAGGGAATGTCTTTACCCATAAGATCCATTTTTAGATCTATTAAAAACGTCCCAATAATCGTTGAGACTTATTTTTTTGATCGTTTCAACTCTACTTAGTTTTAGTTGAAATTATTACCAAAATTACTCGATGAAGTTATTTGCTATCTGCCGGCCAATAAAACATGCCGTGTTCATTTGTAATTTATCTCAGAGTAACCTTCAGTTACTCTTTTTAGGCTTACCTATAACTTTACGTACTAAATATTTTTTTTTGTGAAAGGATTATACCGCATGTTTACAACTCCCTTTTTTTAAATCAACAGTTTCCGAAACTTAGTTTTTAATGTTTCTGCATTGTTTCACCAAGTAAATGGTGAAACAACTTACCATGTCTTGTTTAAAAGTATAAAAATTAAACAGCAAATGATATTGATGTTATTAAAAAATTAATATCGGAGTATTAAGCTATGAATTAGGTTTCAAGCAAATGACCTCAGTATTTTTATGGAAATAATTGTAAAATTTAAAATATGGAGCAAAGTGAGTGAAAAAGTTTGAGAACAGTAGAAAGTAGTGAGAAAATTTAACAAGTATTTTAACAGGGCAGTTTCATGGCTGCTTCCTACAAAGCCGCTGCTTTTCAAGAGTAATTTATTGCATTTTTACTGAAAGTATATTGACGAGGATTGACGAGGGCGATTTAACTTGACAACGAAATTCTAATTAAAAACAGAATTGTCAAGGATATCTGAATTTTGGTGCTTTAACATTTTAGTCAGTAATTTGTCCTTCGGCCCATCACTAAATTTGCTTCAAAATATCGTAACTGCAATCCGTTTCAATTGTCCTCAAATCAAACCATTCTGTACCATGTTTTCAAAGTTTAATGCAGAATCGAGCTTGAATTATTTGTAGCATCAGATTTTTCTATTTTTAACATCTTGTGGCAAGAAATGAAAAGATTGTGCAATTATACTGTGAAATAGCCCCTAATAATGGTGCAAAGCAATAGAATATTCTGTGTAACAATGTAGTTAGCATTTGGTCTTTTTCAAGATATGTACTCCGGCCCATAAACCTACAACTTTTCATCATTGGTTTGTGTGGGTTTTTTTGGTTTTTTGTTTTCAAATCAGAACCAGCCAAGATCTTTTCTCCTTCAAGTTCTGTGGTCAGTATTGTCGAAGGAAAACCTGTACCACTGGTGTGTGTAGCACCTGGTCACCCTTCACCGACGGTAACTTGGACCAGAGATGGAAAAACTGTTGGTAATAAAGGGAATGCGACTATTGTGAAGAGTACCAGAGGTGATGCTGGTGATTATACTTGTACTGCGCAGAATACCGTGAGAGGAGTTATCAAGACCAATACTATCACCATTACAGTCACGATAATGTGCAAGTTGCTGTAAAGTACATACATTGTGTTTGCCTTAATCTCTGAATGAATAATTTACTGTTCAGCGGTTTATCTGTTTCTTAAGTTGCTAACTGACCTAGTTTAATCTCTGCCGGTATTTTCGAAACCACATCGCTTCAATTTTCAGTTAAAATAATCAAGGCACCAGCATATCTTAACTGTCTTCTAACAACATCAACAGAGATCTATGTGGATAAACAGATGACAGTACTGCCCTCTAAACTTCCCTTGTGCTTGATTGCTGCAACTGGGTTTTGGGAATGAGTGGTTACAAGAGAAGATAATCCTAAGAGAACGTGTCTTCGTATTGCCGCGTGACCAATGATAATTATTTGAGATCTATTTTTAGAAAAGGAGCTATTTTTATATGCAACACGATTGGTTCCTTTTGCA
>JANRMR010185731.1:0-11174 GCA_025434825.1 Bergia sp. 'catenularis'
CGTCTTTTTATGAATGTGTTTTGGCGGAAAGTGAGAAACATCCTTCCCTGGTGGAACCAGCGCTGCCAAGGAAAAAGTGTGTTCCAACTAGATTTGAATCTGGAATGGGACACCTTTTTCGCTCCACACAAGAAGATAGCTATAGAAACATATATTTTGAAGTCCTTGACATCATTATCAAGTCCATTGAAAAACGGTTTAAGCAATCTAGTTTTAAAGTACAGTGTAAGTGTGTCAAACCTGATCAATTGTTCGTGTTATTTGCTTAAAAAACCACTTAGGTTCCATCTTCTGTTTCATTTATATCAAGAGGCCATCCACACTCATCTTGTAGTTACACCTTGCGTTCTATTGTTAAATATGGTGTTAGTTTGGTTCAAGCATTTTTTATTTTTGTCTTCCCCAGATGGGGGCGCCTTCCGGCAGAAGCCATTTTTGTCTTGTTTCACATCAAAATTTTGGTACGTTTTCCTTTTAATGTACATAAAACGTAAATGATCAACTAGAGGAATTATGAGTTTGGTTTTCATATATGTATAGGAGTTACAACAACATGTTTCTTAGAATTTTTGGGTCGCCTTTCCCCGCGGTCACTTTGCCCAATTTCAAACACTTTCAAAAAGTGTGCGTTTACAAATACGATTAGAAAAATGCTTGTAAACCTAATCAGTCAGAGCTTGTCCAGAATATGGTACAAGATTGTAACTTTTGGCAAGACATCCTTTGGGTTCATTTTTGTGCGATTAGTTACATTTTTAAAAATTGCGCAATGCATTTTTACAAATCCAAGTTGGCGGCTGTATGACGTTACTGTGACGTCTATGACGTCATACATCCACCAAACATAGCTCGATTTGCTTAGTTGTACATACCCTCAAAATTTCGTTTTGTTTCCTTTAAAAGTTTCCGAGCTACGTACCGCGGGCACTTTCTGACTCCCCCCTCCCACTTGACCAGGAACCCTCAAAAAGTCCTTGTAAGATTAAGTTAAGTAATTAAGTTAACGGCTTTTCTGGATTTGAAAAACAAGTCTTCATTTGATTTATTTCAAGAGAAGAAGCGATCTGGATTTTGTGACACTGTTTTAGCAGGCGAGTGTGAGTAATTTGATTTTAAAACTAAGTTTTGACCTAATTCAAAATTCAAGTCGTTCAAGTAAGTGGAGTCACAACGTATATTTACCCCATATGAACATCAAACTGTCAAGTTCATTTGAAGCTTTAATTTCATTCGGCTTCGTTCTCACTCTTACATTCTGATTGTAGAGAAACTGTACAACCAAACAAAACGCTAATGTGGATAGAATACAATGAAACTAGTAATTTGTGTTCACTCCGAAAAAAAAAGCCGGCTTCGAAACGATAGAGCAATGACGACACGCTGGTGTTTGATTTGCAGAATGTTACACAACAAGTTCTGTGAAGGGAAACCGTCTTCTTAATTATCAGAAAAATGTTGTTTGATCTTAACACAGAATACATTACCGTAAGTAATTTTACAACTTATAAAATGCTTTGAAGGTTTTCCTTTCTAGAAATGTTATTTCTCGATGAACACTCTGTCATGATCAGATAGCGTCGAGTGTTCATCGAGGCAAAACAATATTTCGTGTTTTTGCCTTCCGACGGGACACTGAGATGAACTACCCAAGATGAGTGATGACAACTAAATATAAACTGACCTATAGGAATAACACGTATTTCTGCTACGGAACGTTACTCGAGCATTACCAAAAGGTACCCCTTTCGGGCAGGCGCAATCTCCTCCTCGTCCCATTCTCCCATAATTGCGACTAGCACGGTCAGGTCACGTTCGCAGCCCTCCCAGCGCACTGGAAAGCAAACTGGAGCGCTGCTATGCAGGCTAACAGTTACATTATTCTATTGTTTTCACAAACACGCCATTACATTGACAAAAGAGAACCTGCTTAAGCGGGATGCGAATTAATGACATTTGGACAGTGAGTTAGATAACCAACTAACCACTGGACCAATGCGAAGAAAATAGACAGGGTTCAAAACATACCACGACTAAAATATGAAAGCACAGTGACTATCGATGAACATCAAGCAAGGTTGCTTCATTTTACTAGAGAGGGTCTTTTCTAAAATGAAATTAGAACGAAGATACCATTGGGTTTGACGTAGTGTATATATGTTTCGGCTAGTAATCTTTCGGTAGTGGAGAAAATGTTAAGTCCTCTTATTAATAACCCCTCAGATTAAATAAAGCCCCCAGCCTCCAATCACCCAGTCTTTATTTAGCCTCCTTTCTAATGTATGACCACTTTTCCTAAGCAATAAAAAGTGTTCATTACTTAAACGAAGAACAAATAACCCGCCCAGCTGGAGGCGTTTAAAGATTATGCTATGTTTTCACAAAAACGCCAGTACCTTGCCAAAAGGGAACTTGAAAAACTCAGAAAAAGGGGAATCATTATCACCAATCTAACGACAAAAAGATAACTCATCCATCCAGTAGTTAGAGGTTTAAAACATTTGTCAAAATCTCATCTCCCTTATTGTTTTAAACATGTTTACAGTATGGTGGGGGAGTTTGAATTAGGCGAATATTACTTCTTGTTGTAAACGTTTCATCCCCATCATCAAAACGTATTTCGTATTTATCGAGTTGTTTAGAATAAGTCAAAATCGTTCCGGAAAAATATCTGAAATTATCGTTAAACAAGGCTACGACTCTAGTGTTAATTTTAAGTTCTTTAGTGTCAGGGACTAGGTCCATAACAAATGCAAGTGGATCGGTCTTGAAAAACGTTTTCGGGCGAGAATGGCGACGACTAGTCGTGTCCACAACCATTTGTACTGTTGAAGTGTCCAGGCTTGTAATTATTGCTTTACGGTACATATCAATATTAGTACTCATCCACCGGCCAAGGACTTTTGATCCAACTTTAATGCAATTATCTGAAATAAAATGAGAACTAAGTCATTCAACAAATAAAAGTCACAAAAAATATAAAATGGTTGAGTAATTTTTGAGTTGCGTTCCCAGCGATAATTCATAAGCAGCTGGAATTCAAACAACTTTTTGTAGTGTTGTTGAAATGTACTGATGAATGAAAATAACTTCCCTTGAACGGTACACTATCGTAGACTAGCTACTTTTAGTTATTTATCAAGCTGAACTCGACTGGAGCAGGTTGAGTAAGTGCCTTGCTCAAGGACACAACACGTTGGCTTAAGTGGGGTTTGAATTAATGATCTTTGGATAAAAAGATAGAAAAGCTATTAAACACTGGACCAATGCGCAAACGACAAGGACATGGACAGGGTACAAAACATACCACCACTAAAGCACAGAAGACTGCACGCTTTTTTCTAAGAACCAGCAAATTTTGGCCAAGCCTCATTGTTCCTAACTTTTACGACAATCTGAGCCTCAATTGTTCTTAAATTGTTTTTGCTTCTACATTTATAAAAGTCTTCGGCAATTGGAGACTCTTAATTTAACAAAAGTCGCTAGATTGCTGTCGCTGATGTTGCGGAGTGGACAGTAATGAACAAGCAATCTAGATAATCCGCTAGATCTTCTCCTGTGAAAACGATACAATGTATCGTCTTTGTACCCCAGCGTCTGCCTTGCTTTCTTGATGAGCTGTGTAATTTGTTTTTCCAGGAATTAAAAAAATCATAGATCAATCGCGTTGGAATCCGAGCCTCGAATGTTCTTAAGTTATTCTTTGTATTTAGGAAAATTTGAGCCTCGCTGTCCTTATAAAATTGTTCCTATAAAAAAGCGCGTATTGTTGAACATCAAACACAGTTGTTTTGTTTTACTAGAGGGGGTCTTTCCTAAAACGAATTTAGAACGGAGATACAGTTGGGTTTAACGCAGGGTGTATATATATATGTTTCAGCTAGTAATGTTCCGGTAGTGGAGGACATGCTCAATTATCACCAATGATTTTAGAAAGCTTGGAGTTAAACACCACCAATTCTCTAATTTCAAAACTTTGCAACTTCGCTGCACACAATATTTGTGTTCCTGAATATATCATTCTCAGAAACCCAGGGGGGTCTTGTGAAAAGATAAACATCAAATAAAATAAAATAAAAAGTTCAAAAAATTGTCCAAAATGTTTGGTTATACTCGGGAATCTTTTCGAAATGTGTTAAAAACAACCCAAGTAGCATTCTTTTTCTTAGTTTTGTGCCTATATGTATAAAAAGGAAACTTGATCTGTTTTAAATGATTCTCCGTATTAACCATAGTAGACCTACCGTGTTAATTACTTAAGTACCTTTCCTAAAGGGTTGAACAAAAGAGCGGAATTTAATTCCAAACACAGGATCAAGTACGATACCTAGGCCTTCTGGCATCCATTATTATTATTATTATTACTATTATTATGATAATTATCATTATCATAATCATTAGATATTTTTGGCATTATTTCCATAGTTATTATATCTTAGCGATCATCACTTAATTTTAATAGATATTTTTATTATAGTTCTTTTCATAACATATTTGTAATAGTTTTAGAACATATATTAGGCGAAATTTTTAATTTAGAATTTGTTCCAGATATTGTAATCCTACAATTACACTGAAGAAGCCCGAATGGGCGAAACGTTTGTAATAAAGCCATGTGTATGTAAGAAGTTTGCTGTTTCAACCTTGATTCAAAGCTAAAAATTCCTTTTTAAAGCAAGCAGTATCTGAGAAGATCCTTCTTACGAACGGCATCGCTGTTGGAAAGTCAATTATTCCTTGGATTCAAACCTCCGTCTAAGAACACGGATGTGCGAGGTCTCCGAGCGAGGAGCTTGTTGTGGACTGTTTTGTGTGGCTGTGACATCTGTATTTTCATGCCCGAAACTTGAGTACAATATCTGGCGACGAGGATACTGGATTCGTTACTGTAAGTATGTTGTTTTGGTTTGATTATGGTTTGTGTATGGCATCTTCTACACGCTTGCAACACGGGAGACGACTTCCAAACAGCAGTTGACAAACTCACAGCTGACCGTACCCAGGAAGAACGTCGAATTTGAAACCTAGCGTTTTCGTCAGGCTCACCAATCCTTCAGCGAAACAGTGTAGACCAGTTCGTGACGAAGTTGCGTCAACTGGTTACTCATTGTGAATTCGCAGATGCTGCAAGAGAAATAAAAGCACAAATAATTTAGAACTGTTCATCCACACCTTTACGACGCCGGGCCATGCAGGAGGACCACACCACTCTGGATGAGTTGATAAAATTTAGAAGAGCCCTGGAGGCTTCCGAACAACAAACGAAAACCATGGAGGATGGTAATCGACCAAAAAACCCCGAGAAACAGCGAGTCAATGCACTCCAACGCCACAACAACAGGTAACGTAACATGGCGGAGGTAAATCACGTAACAGCCTCAAGACTCTCGAAGCAACAAGGATCAAATCTGCTGAAATTGTTGGGGAAATGGCCTCACAGAGAAGAGAAACCTTGCGCCGCAAAAGGGAAAACATGCCATGCCTGTGGTAAACAAACTAATTTCCAGATAATCAGATCAAAGACAAGCAAAGCCTAGCCAGAAATGTCAACGCAACCGAAATTGAACGTCCTAAGGACACTGCGGAAATCGATAGTTAGTCATCCGAAGAGTGCACACACTACATTAGAATGAATCTTAGCAACACACCAGAAGTATAACTAACAGTCAACTCGGTGCCAATACCAGTTCTCCTTGATTCTGGTGCCTCAGTCAATGTGTTAGCCAAGCACTATTATGACCAGAATGCAGAACAGGAAACAGTGAACTTGTAGGAAACAAATTTTGCATTTATCCGTATGGCTCAGAAAAGCCTATTCCCTTGCTGAGAAAGCTTGACACTGTTATTGAATTCCGAACTAAGTCATCAAATGTGCCATTTTTTGTTGTGGATGGAAAACACAAGTCCCTGCTTTGCTTTACTCCACCTGTGAACACTGTAATTGCAGTACCAGACGGTTCCATTGATTATAATCAGCTAATGGACGAGTTTACAGATATTCTCCAGGGCATTGGACAACTTAAGGATGCGTCTGTGCACATTTGTGTTGATGAGACAGTCACGCCTGTTGTTCAACCTCACCGACGCATACCCTCAACATTCGCAAACAAGTGGAGAAAGAGCTCCAAAAACTAGAAGAAGCAGGTATGATAGATGATACAGAAGGCCCGACTCCGTTCAGACACCCGTGCAGACACACGTGCAGACAGTGGTTCGGAGGACACTCACATCATTTCTTACGCTAGTAGAGCTCTAACGGACGTAGAAAAACGCTGCAGTCAAACAGAGAAGGAAGGATTAGCGATTGTTTGGGGCTGCAAGAGATTCCATCTCTATCTGTTTGATTTCACCTTCAACATGATCAACGACCACAAATCTCTTAAAATTATTTTCAGAAATCCACGTTCAAAGCCCCCTGCAAGAATGGAGAGATGGCAGCTCCGGTTGCAACAATATGTCTTCACAGTCATCTATCGCCTTGGTAAAGGAAATCCCGCTGACTATCTCTCTTGACATCCTGAGCCGAACCACTCTTACAGACGGAGTATGGCTGAAGAGTATGCCAATTATATTGCCATGAATGATGTGCCCAAAGCCATTGATGAAATAGCATCAGCAGCAGAAGCAGACCCAACTTTGCAATCAGGCAAATGGCACACAGCAGTGAAATTATTTTCAACTACAAAATGCAATGACCTGAAGTCATTCGAAAAAATTAGAAATCTGAACTGACAGAAACCAGTTCTGGTATGTTATTGCGAGAGACTCGACTAGTTATTCTCCAGGAATTGAAATTACTTGCAGTACAATTGGCTCATGAAGGCCATCAAGGAATTGCTAAAACAAAGAAACTTCTCAGAAAGAAAGTCTGGTTTCCCAGAATTGATTGTCTGGTGGAGTCACAGATTGGTAGCTGCCTTGTCAAGATGTTGGCCCGCCCAACAAACCGCCTCCTCAACAGATGTCTGAAATGCCTAGCCATCCCGGCAAGTAGTGAACTCTGATTTTCTAGGCCACCTAACGACAGGAAGTTGAAGCAATGACCACAACTGCCGCTGCTGTTATTCCAAAGTTAGACCGGATTTTTGCAACTCATGGTATACCCTCAACTGTTATTTCTGACAATGACCCTCCATTTGACAGTGCTGAAATTGCCAAGTTCATGGAGGAAAATGGAATTCTCCATAGGCACATAACTCCTCATTGGCCCCAAGCCAACTCAGAAGGTGAGACTTATGAAACCATTGCTGAAAGTTATCCAGACAGCCCATGCCGAAGAAAGAAATTGGCGAAGAGAACTGCAGAAATTTCTCCTCAATTTCAGAGCTACAACTCACACAGCTACTAGTTTATCACCGCCAGAACTGCTTTTCAATCGCAAGATCAGAGGAAAACTTCCATCTATGACAGAAAACGGGGATATCACTGCTCCGAGATCCACAGCACTGCAGCGAGATGTAAAGAGAAAGAAGCTAATGAAAGAATATGCGGACAAAAGGAGAGGTGCAAAGCTATCATGATCAAGTGTGAAAGTCGGAGACTCTGTACTCGTGAAACAACAGAGACGTAACAAACTCTCGTCTAAATTTAGTAATGACTCCTACATTGTTACTAAAGTCATAAGGGACAATCGTAAAAGCGGAAAGGAATGGACACGCCACGCAGTGACAAGGAATCTTTCATTCTTTAAAACTGTTCCTACTGTAACTCCTGCAGAACAAACTGACCCTAGTGATGATAATGATGAACTGTTTCCAGATAGTCGTGCTGTCAACCCACCTGTTGTACCAGCAACCCGCCCTGTTCGAGTCAGGAACCAGCCTGTTCGTTTCCAGGACTACGTAATGTCCTGAGGATCTTAGCTAAGTTGTTGCGTTTCTTTCAGAACAATCTTTGTTATTATCACAAGATGACTGGACTCTAAGTCATTCTTTGTTGTGAGAACTTTTTCAAGTTGAGCTTTGTAGACATTATTTTGGAACTTTGTTTATGTTACATTATGGATTCAAAAACATTAGAAAGGGGGAAAAGATGTAGTATCGGACTGTGTCACCCCACACCCTTGGGGAGACCTTTGGACCTTCAGACATTGATATATATGGCCCCCCTCCCTCTAAGAGTACGGATGAGCGAGATCTCTGAGCGAGGAGCTCGTTGTGTGCTGCTTTGTTTGGCTGTGTTATCTGTATTTTCTTGCCCGAAACTTGAATATAACAACGCAATGTGAAATAAAAATAGTTTTGAGATTAGATTTAACATAAAAAATGTTTGAATGTTTCCGAAATTCCTTTCGGAAATGTTCCAAAAGCTACGATAAAAGTCCAGACCATGTTCAAAGTACACTGAAAATAATTCAGAAACCTCCCGCATGTAGCTGAAAGTGTTTGAAAGGATCACGAAAGTTATCAAAAATGTCTAAAAACTTTGGAGTTGCTCAAACTTATATCATGCAAACGGCAGTGATAATAGATTTTCTTTTTGTTTTTAATAACCCTTACATTTGCTCACTCACGTCTACGGGTATCATCAACACCTAAAAAAGAAATTGTGTTTCTTCAGGCCATGTACTGACATCTTACATATGTTCAATATACTCTAACCTGGGGAGCACTTGGGAATATCGTGACTCCAGTTTCCATTTATACACGTGAGACGTGATTCTCCTTCTAACTTGAACCCTCTGTTGCACTGGAACGTCACCTTCTGCCTGCTTCGGGTGGTGTTCCCAATCACTACAGTATGCTGAGGCTTGGTAAAACTACTACAGCGAGCTATAAAAAAAGAACTATTCAAATTAGCACCAAAAACAACAAGAACAGCAAATTATTTAGGCATTGTCGTCTTGAAAATTGCTATAATGTTTTTTAACCAGAAGTAATGGTGAACCATAAAAGCACCACAGTCATTTGTATTTCATTTTGCTAATCATGGACGCATTTTTCGGCGCTCATGATCAGTCACTGAAAAGTTTTACGTCAACGAACTTAGCTATCAGTTTAAGCTGCATTATTGAGAACTTTTTTTAGAAAATCACGCAAAACGTCTCGGCCTCAACCTTTATTTTTATCTTAGTTCCTGCAGCGTTTACGTCAGTTGTTTTAAAGTATTTGATATTGTGTAAAACAAATTCAAAGTGCGCTCTTATGAGTTAAATAATTTTTTTGTTTTATTTAGGATGTTACCTCTACTGAAAAAAAAATTAGATTTTGCTGTTTTTGATTTAAATCAGATTTGTTTTTCTTCAAATACTAAAATTCTTTCCAAAAGACTGCTTACCTTCACAGCTTGGTGGCAAAGCTGACCACTTGCCATTCAAAAGGCAGGTTATGGAAGACGCCCCATATATGTCAAAGCCTTGATTGCATTGGAACTTTATTTGCTGTTGGAAACTGAAGTGACTTCCAATTAGCTTTCCATTTCTTGGTGTTTGAGGTTGGGTGCAACTACCTGAAAATGAAACGCGATAGGCCTTAAGTTTATGGCCTAATGAAACATAGTACTGCTGTGTTAATGGTTAGTTGCAGTGTTATTATCTGGCAATCAAAATTCAGCCAAAACAATTATCCCGAATAATTAAGTACCAGGGGGATTAGGTAAAGAAGAATGGCGTCCTAAAGATGTTTTTCTTTTCAAATAACTCACGAATTAGTCGTTCACGTAATTTCATCCCAAATTTCAAACCGAAACGTTAGTACAGTACGAAGTGAACTACAAAACAATATAATAAACTTTAGGACCTCAACAACAGTGAACATGCCTATATTTATATACCTTTGTATACCTATAGTTAGCTATTTCAAGGTTATGCCAGACATAATTTTTTCCAACTTTTAATGTAATTCATAAATGAAAAAAGTTGTGCACGAATTTGTAAAATTCCGACGATAAACCAGAAATGTCTAACTTTGGTTTAAACACCTATTGCCATACCAAAACTAAACAATTATCGAATGTTTGTTGCAAAGGGAATTACAGATGTATTACCTACTTTGACATGTATTTACACTTCGTCATTTTAAAATTAAGTGGAAATTTGAATGACCAACACTGTAATTCATTATGACTCTGTTACCCAATAAGGCTTATGCGTCCAAGGGTTAGATTAAGAATAATCACAATATAAGGATCACAAAAGAAAGGAAATAAGTGGGGAGATATTTGAAGTGTGTATATAACATTTTAATTTGATTGCAGCAGTTGAAATGGAAAAACGGCAATTACCACCGACTTTTCTTCGAGAAGAATTCGTACTAATACAAATATATTTACTAGCATATTTACTTTTTGATAAATCCTCTACCAGGAGACCTAGGGTACTTACTCTTACAAAGCATTTTCTGGGCTCGCTTAACTGGGTTAGATCTATTACGGTAGATCTGAACAATAATAGAAGGAATCAAATAATAATTGGCGAAGCGTTTTATCTCTCAATGTAAATATATACTAACAATTGTTGTCTGCAGGTACTCCCATTTTTTGAGTTTATACATCAGTATATAAGCTTTTTTATAACAACCATATAATTTTTGGCCATGGCTAGTCTTCTTATTTTTTCATACAGTTGCTCTAAACATATAAATTATTAAAAAGAATTAAAAAAGCTGTTTTCGCCGAAGACAAGAGAGAGGACACTCTCCATGCAGTGTTAGTTCGCAAGCACACTCAGAATTTTTCCTGGTCACTGATTTTGATTCCTTGTCAGTTTATCACTGGAGGGTTTGAAATATTTCCTAGCAGTTAAAAGCCGAAAAACATCTATAAAAGTTGCTGATACGGTGCAAAACACTCAAGAGTATTGGGTTCTGTGTGCCAAATTTGGTTAACTGTGTGCCAGGTATCATGTGGCTTTTAGTGAAAGTGCTATTCTTCATTTTTCCCCCTTAACAGCCTGCCAAATTCAAATTAAGGGTGAATATGCAAGATGAAGCGGTGGAATCAGTTCATAGCATTGGAATAGCTGAAATGTATCTCGTTGGAGACGACTTTAAATCTTACGTCAAATAACTGGAGTTCTACGTCCTTGCCAATGATATCACTTACTTGAAACAGAGAAAAAACTTCCTTTTAAAAAACTTTCCCAACTAGTGAAAGATTTGGTTGCTCCGAACTAGTTGGAGGGGAGGGGGGGGGGGGGGGGAGCCAAAACCGGGAATATTAGACAATAAAAAAATGCCGGA
>JANRMR010185742.1:0-11173 GCA_025434825.1 Bergia sp. 'catenularis'
TGTAAATCTTGTATGCTGTGTAAATCGTGTATGCTGTGTAAATCGTGTATGCTATGTAAATCTTGTATGCTGTGTAAATCGTGTATGCTGTGTAAATCGTGTATGCTGTGCAAATCGTGTATGCTATGTAAATCGTGTATGCTGTGTAAATTGTGTATGCTGTGTAAATCGTGTATGCTGTGTAAGTCCTCTACCTCAACAAGATAACCCTTTGGGTGCTTATTTTATTGTTATTTTGGTGTCAAGGTGTGTGGTTTATTGTAACAGACTTTCAGTATTTGGAAGATAATACAAGGACTAAGATGTTAGGGATTTTAAGTTATTGAGGGATGAAGGTTTTGGGTATATAATA
The DNA here is from genome assembly GCA_025434825.1 of Bergia sp. 'catenularis'. NCBI lineage: Eukaryota > Metazoa > Cnidaria > Anthozoa > Zoantharia > Parazoanthidae > Bergia > Bergia sp. 'catenularis'. The sequence goes on from JANRMR010185742.1 coordinate 353, forward strand.
TAGTAGCTGATTAAAAGGAAAGTTTTCTTTTTGAATTTCACACCAAAAAAACGTGTAGTTTAGTTTAGTTCAGTTCAAAAAGGAGTTTCATACGGTTTTCAGTTATTTTCATCAAAATTTATGTGGCTTATGTTTTTTCCAGCATTTCGACACATAGAGACCTTACTAATACTTCATAGATGAAACTTTTTTGCTGATGAAATTTGCATATTTTTGTAGGGAATGAAAGGATTTCTTGGCCCACCAGGTCCGAAAGGTCTTAAGGGACCACGGGTAAGGCAGCATTTGGCTTATTTTTTGTAATTGTTCTGCTAACTTTTAAACTAACAACAGTTACATTTGTTCTGTAACTTTAACTGAATGTTCATCGTTGAATTAATTTCACTGAAATACCGAGATTTCATACCAGAAAGATAGATTGCCAAATGATTTCAGTGTTACTCAACCATTTCTCCTTTATAGTAAAGGTAATTAGTAGTGTGTGAATTTGTGAGGTTTGGAGGGAAGAACTTCAAACGCGAATTTTTTTTCGACTTACCGTGTTAGTTTAATTGTAGATCAAAATCGGTTTAGCAAGGTTTCAGCTGTCGGTATTTGTCGATACCATGTAAAGCTTCCGTATCTTGTGATTACTGCAGAATGCTAATCAGTTAGGTTTTCAATCTTTTAAGGGACTTGAGGGCGACCCAGGTGCAAGTGGAGGCGCTGGCGAACCTGGCGAGACGGTAAGTAGTATGGTATACCTCCATTGACAAAATAGGAATGTAAGGAATATAAACCTTAGTGTCAGGTTGGCGCCCTTTTCAGTCAAAATGTACCATGTAACAACAGCAGTTTAGGAATGTGAAGAACATGTCTTTCAAAATGAATGATTTAAGTATTGTGCGCACCTATACTCGTTATTAAATGCATAAGTTCAGATTACGACTTCAAAATAGTTTGCATCAATTGCTAGTAAAAGAGAAGTTTTTGTTGTTTTGGGCAAGCGTTCACAATAATAGTCTTTTAGTAATATTATTATTGTTAATATCAATCTTTTTATTTATTTACTCATTCTCACTATAAAAATTATTACAGTGTGCTAACAAGATTTTTAGGAGTACCTTACAAGGTTGTACATGTCGTGTTAAACTGTCAAAAATTTATTACCAAGAATATGGTGTAGTTTCTACAAAATAAAACCAATAGAATTGTTTAAATTTTTAGAGCTGTCAACCTAGCTGGAGTCCAAAAATCTATTTTATCCTAATGAAAACTATTTATAAAAGCTATCTTTGAGCAGTTTATTTTTTGTTGTTTAGTTAGCACTCAAAGTGAATTAACTGTTAAGTTGTTTTCAGTGTGACTGCATTAAGGTGGTTCGAAGCAGTTTTTCACCTTTAATTGCCACTGAACTTAATGAAAAGCTTACTCATTTGTTGTGAAAGATTACTGCTACTTGTTAATAGGTGGTATTAAAATAACCTTTCAGCTTATCAACCCTTGTACGCCCAACGGAAATTTTGTTTCCATGGCAACTTGATGGGGTCTCAAATGCACCCTATTTCGAGCATTCGCCTGCATTTTACACAAAATTAGTTGGTGAAGTCCCTTTTTATTTCATCAAAATTGTTTGCACATAAAGGAGCACATTTGAGGAAATGTTTAAAAAATGCTGTCAACAGTTTGGCTCGTGTGTATACGGAAAATACAAGTGACGCGTGGCATATTCCACGGTATCCCACTCGAAAGCATTGCATAACTACTGTTTATGAAATAATCAACCTTTAATATAAACACAAGGAATTTGTCTTCAATTCAAACATGTGTGACACACTCTCTTATGTCACATGGGTTTTCTGGCAATAAAGAGCATGCATACTTTACAATTTAATTTATAATATATTTTACTGATTGATAGGGAGAACAAGGACCACAGGGTCCGCCTGGTCCAGATGGTTATATGGGAATTGATGTAAGTAATACTGTTTATGTTGTTTTTGCAAAGTATTTTCCGAAACTGACAGATTGGAAAAACACTAAGTGCTGTTGCAAACTTACGAGAAAAAGAACAATTTCGGAAAGTTGGGTCTGTTTTCACTCCTTCGCTCCCCCTCGCAGAAATTCAAGAATGGTAAACAGTGGCACAGTGTCACGGGGTAAAGTTCCGGTCATAAAAAAAAAACTTTGTAAATACTTCAGCTCGTGCGTTAGTTTGATTAAATTTCTATAGTAATGTTTCACTGTTCCATTGTTCACCTGTATTTTTGTTCCCAATATACGGAGCTTTTGCTTCCAATAGATAAGGTAAAGCATAGCTTTGTAGTTCGCTCTCTTTTGATAGCAGCTGTCGACCGAGTAATGAGACTCTGGCTCTGACTGAGGCTGCAGCGGGTATTTGGGACTGTAGTTTGGAATTCCAACAACTTTACCAGCAGAAGCTGAGTTAGAGTGGTACCCCTGAGAGCTAACTTCCCAAAAAGTGTCGGTTATAATAGATACTAACAAACCAAAATTGTTATAAATCACCTCAACCAAATGGCGTAAAAGGTGACTTTTTAACTTCACTCACAGTTGAGAAAGGAAATCGTTCATCGTATTGTGAACTCTTGAACGAGTTCTAGAGACCGTTTTAAAAATAATAAAGCAATCACAGAGCGGCAAAACCCTTCAGCACTTGTACCCTTGATGTCGGAGGTGCAGTGTTTGTGCTGCTGTGGGCAACGCTCCAACTCAGAGTTGTTTTGTTTCAATGGTGGATGCGAATTCAAGTGCACTTGCAGGATTGTCTAAATAATATGAAGGCATCATCTTGTACGGACGCAGCAGGTATCGACCCATACAATTGCCAAACTTATCAAACTGTTTAGGCTGTCAGTTTATCTCTCAACAAAAAACATATATATGGTGTTGTTCGACATGGTGTTCACCGTGCCTTGTTTCGTTTTTGTAGGGACCTCCAGGTCCAGATGGTAACAAAGGTCGTCAGGTAAGTAAGTCTTTGCCTTACAGTACAATCAGGGCACCAGGTGATCGGACATTTATCACGTGCTTGGAGTAAGCCAATCAGCGGGCGCTTTCAGGTCTGCCCAAAAGGCACCATCCCAGAACGAGCTGTGAGATTAGTAACGATTGTTGATGTTTTTTCGTTTAGCTAGAGAGACGATTCCGTAAAATTAACTATTAAACAGACAAGTTCTGGTAATAACATTCAACAAAGAAGTTGCTTTTTAGTCCATGCACAACTTAAGCTGATAATTGTATTAAAAGATAATGAGTTTTGATAGTACTTAGAACTGTTAAAACCAACGACTGTAATTTAAAATGGCGGCCATTTTGAGAACATTTTGTGCGCGCGTGGTTTTCTGGGATGGTGCCATATGATCAATTCAGTCTGGTGTTCCTAGCAAGCGAGAGCCGATCATCTGGTAGTTACAGCATAGCTGTTAGAGCTAACTGGTTATGAAGCTCTGTAAACTTTGAAAAGGATGTACAAATATGCTTGTTCTGTCTTGTACAATTGTCCCGCAATGTACTTCAAACCTTTGCGTTTTGGGTAAGGTCAAGTCTAAAGAATGTCGGAGAGAATAAAAACGTATAAACTTTGGTTACATCAAACTAGAAGGTGCCAAATACGTTTAGATAGTGGAAATGTTATGGATGGGCTTTGTAAGATTTTTGTTGTTATCGTGTATGCATGTGTAATAATAATAGTAATAACAATGATAATGATAATAAGTGATAATTATAATGATAGTAGTTTTCTTTTATACACATATTCGCAATAAAAATTGAATTACAATGCATTTACAACATATATCGTTGAAAACATTACACAGGCAAATTTAAAATTTCACAGGCAGGTAATTGTTTAGGATATCTAAGGAACTTGACAAGTTTTTCTTTTCACTTATATCCTGCTGCATTTTGAATTGTTTCAAGAAAAAACTCAACTTGTGAATTTTGAAAGGTAGGTAGCACCAAACTCTTCCACTGCTAAAGACTTTAAAAACGAATTGTCAGAAAGTGGGCTTTCAACAACTTGTTCAAAAGTTGGAACAAATAACACCTTTCATTTCTACGCTAAGAAAATCAAAATGAATGGTCATTTTTATGGTTTTTGACAACTTATTCAAGAGTTATAACACCTAACACCAATCATTTCTACTCTTCAGAATAAACGAAAGTCACTAATGGTCATTTACGGAGTTTTGACAACTAATTCAAATTTTAATTTTTGGTTTTTCAAAATTGTCTTCGTTATATTAACAGTTAAGTTACGTTTTGTATTAACTGACTTTTTCTTGCTGTCGGCCACAGGGACCCCAAGGATACTCTGGAAATGACGGACAGCGGGTAGGTGTTTCGACAAATGTCATCCACACACACGAATATGTACAGATACACTTCGTACACACATACAAACACTGTTAAGCAAGCACGTGTAGAGACAGACACACTTACACAAGATGAACTAGTTTTTTGATTATGTCAACATTACCACTTGTTTTTGGTTGTACCTCACGAACGCTCTTCAAGGTTTTGCAGATTGTGTGTTCTTTTCTCCAGCTTGTATTCTCTATCACCGAGTTATGCATCAAAAAGAAAAAACTTATAATTGTGCTAAATTGGTGTGCTATTACTCTTAAGATCTTATAATCCCAAGTACTGTTTAGGTAATCTGAGATTTTCATAGAGCTATCCGACATTTTAAAATAACTTATTTTTGTAATTTTTCCAAGAAAGATAGCCTGCTTTTATAAGCAAACATTAAAAGAAATAAGCAAATATCAAAAGAATTTTTTTTTTACTAGACGGGTAATAAAAATTGGTAAAACGTTATATACATTTTCATTACCTTTTAAGAATTAAACTAACTGTATAAATCTTTTTATTGTTCTGCAGGGACCTCCAGGACCACCAGGCCCTAAGGTTTGTGACAATGTTTTTCTCGATGATCGTGTTTTATATTTATAGTTCATTCAATCTGCACTACTCTATTCCATTTAAAATTATTTTGCATTGCAATTGGCAAAAAAGGGAATCATGCTGATGTTTTAAAATGAACAGTGAATTAAAAGAAACATAAGCCCACCACTCCACAGCAGTTATGATAGTGGAAGATATATCAACAGATATAGGGAAATGTGCCGAGTGAGGACAATTGATACTCGTTGAGTGGTAATCTCCGTAGACAGTTCTGGTGATAATTTTATCAATCTAGGCAACTATGCCGAGTGAGGACACTCGCCGTGATAGTGAATGGGCATTAACATTAGCCTCAGGCAGTTCCGGTAGAAATTCTGTCGACAAACTTGTCTGTAAACATGCCGAGTTAGGGACAGTCGATAGGGCAGGAGCAGTACCGTTAGTCCCCTCCTCATGGTGTTTCAGTGGTAGCTACCTTGACACAGGTAAAGCAAAGCTGACCAAAATGGTACAATAGTTTCAAATGCATCACTGATGTAAATTCGTGTTTACCATTTATTGCTATATTTGAATGTGGGTCTCTTTTCCACGAAGAAAGTAATTGCTAATTTATGCTTATATGTGCCACAATGCAATATGCAGAACATTATTGCTCTGCGAAAGGGAAAACTCTTGAAATAGTCCATTCAGTTTAATTCAGTTTAAAATAAAGCTGTTTTCAGCTGGAGCTCTGTATACCAAAGAGATTATCACATGTGCAAATCATGGTAAAAGTTCTTAGTAAAGAGTTGTTTTAAGATTTTCTAAAATTATATATCTTCATGCTGTAAAACTAGTTTAGTGGTATTTAGCTTTAATAATTTTCCTGGCTGAATTTAAACATTTGTTCTGGTCTGGTGTCGCTACGTTAGTCACACTAAGTCTGTATTTTCCTTCAGGGTAACCAAGGATATACACCACCAATTCAAGAACCAGTCTCACGAGGCGGACCTCCCAAAGGACCTGGACCCGGACCTGGACCTGGACCTGGACCTGGACCCGTACCTGGACCTGGACCCATCCGAAGGGTATGACACTTTTAATCGTCCAGGTTTTAAAGCGCCTTCCATTTTTTGATCTGATCAATTCTCAGATGGAATGGAGCAACAACCAGAACTGGCTTTGGCCACTGGAAGTTTAGAGCCACTTAGGACACATTCGATTGACAGTGTTCTGGAAGATCTCTAAACATCCTCTCGAAGCAGTCAACAATCAAAGTGGTTATAAATCAGAAGTAAAGATTAGGATGAACTTAAAACATACAGCTAGATTTGTATGCTGCTCGATGGAACGGATAGAAGTTTGTATTCCTCATGTTACTGTTCCGGAATACGATCAATCGAATACACCTTTGGCTTTCCCTTTCCCTTTCCAACCAGCAAACTGGAATTTGGTGAGTTATGACGGAAAAATGTACACACATTAAAGCTGAACAGACAACTACGACGTTGCTTAAATAAAAGGCAAATCAGTAACTGATCATCAGTAGGATACCTAAAATGTGTGCAATTCTATAACTGGTTTCCACACACACACATACACACACGTGATAATGCTTTTCATTAACAACAGCCATAACCGGTTTCCTTGGCCAACTCTGGCAAATGGAGAGCACCCTTAGTTGGTTCTATTTTAGGTTAAAAAGTTTTTTTAAGTTCGTAGGGGAAGAGTTTGTACGGGTCTCTTACCCTTTCTAGCCTGAGGAGCAAACGCTAGCAGCGTACAAAATGACAGTCAAACTAACCAAGTTAATGTAGTTATGATGCCACATGACATCTGAGACCCACCGTCTTTAAGATTGATGACCACTATCTTGGATTTCTAGAGTACGTCACAAAATTATCTCGATTGATTTAAAAGTTGTTTAAAATAACAGAATTGGTCTTAATTCAGCCAGATCTTCGATTTTGTGGAATATTTTTCGTTATTTCCAATCCTGCTACATTTTTCCAAAATCAATCTTTCGTTTTTGAAACAAAACCCTTACCCTTTTTAATTATAGAAATCGTTAATGTCAAGCAACTTCTTTTCACTTTCAGTATAAATAAAAAGAATGATCGTTCTCTTGGTTTTGCAATATCGTATTTATCTGGAAAAGCCTGTAAGTCTTTCATTTGTTTCTCCTTTTTCAGAACCGACGATCAATCCAAGGAGAGGACATGTCACAGGTAAGTAGCTCAACAAAACAACTTATCTCGCTTTTACTAAAAATACCACATGTACAAATTGCAGTCATTCGAACAATACACACCACTGATGTGATGAGCAGTTTTTGTAAGTAGAGAACTGATTAGACACAGGTGTATTGAATAGCTGTTTCAACAGTTCCTGTGTGTGCGAGCTTGGCTCGGTTGGTAAAATCTTTGACTGCCAAGCGGAAGGCCCCGGATTCAATTCCCGGCCTTGCGGCCGTCTTTCGCCACACCGTCCGGGGACATGGACGTTAAGCCGTTGGAGCGTCATCCTAGCGGGGGACTTAAAAGAACCCACACATTCATTGATAAAAGTTGGGTTGCGACCCGGTGTTGTGGTCTGTCCTGTCCTGGTCGCAGGGGGCATTTATCCTCAGAAATCTTGTAAACTGCGCGGCAGCAAAATTTGCGCCTGTAAAATGCAGTCCTGTCCAAGTCCCCCAAAGTTGAAGTCCCCCAACAACATTGTAAAGCCCCAGTAATTCAGCTTCTGGCTGCAATTGGGGTTAAAGTCGACCACCACACTTACTTACTTACTCACTCACTCACTCACTCACTCACTCACTCACTCACGCACTCACTCACTCACTCACTCACTCACTCACTCACTCACTCGCGCACTCACTCACTCACTCACTCACTTACTTACTTACTTACATAATGGTGATACGCATGATGGTGACATTGGTTTCGTTAAGGGAATCCGCGGCTGAAAAACATTTTTGCTCTCAAATAAAGATTTAGTATTATTATTCATTCAAAATATTTCTCTGTTTCTGATTGGCCTTAACCCAATAGCTAATTCTTCATAACTAGCTAGCGTTGGCTAAATTTGGAAGTCTGACGTCAGTCCTTCAAAAACAGAAAAATTATTGGCCGATTGACTTCATTAATACAGTATATGAAAAATGATTAGATGATTGACGTTATGCAACAACAATCGTCATCGACAAAGAGTGGGAAAACGGTTGATTCAGAAAAGAGATTTAAAACGCTGGAAGAAAACCAAATAACAATGTTGTTGAATGAAAAGGCTCTTGAAATATTTTGAAAGAATAATAAAACATTTATTGGATTCAGCTTTCGTATCTTATGAAGAATTATGCAGATCCTGGGTGATGTTATCCGTCTGAGTCTCAGCCTTCAGCTTCAGCAGATAATGTAATTCTTCATACCATACTCAGCCTCATCCAATAATTGTTATTTAATTGTCTTGAATGGTATCGGCAGTTAAAAATCAATACATTCTGTTCACAGAACTAACGACAACCGATTTAACTTGACTAATTCTTGAGTTTGAATTTCCTGCGGGCCGGCATCTTGAAAAGGAACGTGTAACGGTTGCAGTAACAGCCCCCCCCCCCCCCTCCCCTCCCCCTCATTCACTTTCACTGTATAGTGGAGTCCAGCACTGCACACGTGACACGTCACTTTTTAAGATGGCGGCTCACGAGAAAGTAAAGAGAAACAGTCCAACAAACTTGCTGGACTTTAGCTCTGTGAGGAAAATCATCGATTTTAACTGCCAATACGGACCAAGGCAATGCTGAAGAATTAATTGAGAGTAAAAGTGTTTTTATAGTGATGGTAACATCGTGTTAAGAAAGACAGTGACTGTGGCGAGAAAGATGGCGATGGCAATATCAGTAATGAATAATGAATGCGGTCGAGTGTTTCGTAATTCAATTAATTCTTGGGTTCGGTGGTTTGCTTTGTGTTCAGAGAGTTATCGTCAGTTAGAGGAGACAAACCCTAAATTCGTAAATTTAGAAATTTTCTAATTACATTTTCCAGTAGAAAAAAAGACAATCGTTGATTTTATGTAAAGTGTACTCAGGATGGTACCACTACGCATAGAAATGGATTTTAGTTCACCAAACTTTATATGTTTCAAAATTGACCTTCAATATTGTACTTGTGTTTTGGACTGTTCACTGGTACCTCTTCCTGCAATTGTCTTCGTTCTTTAGTTACGTTTAATAATTTATTTCTCAGTCGCCATGTTTATGAAAATACAATTAAGCATGGCCTGACATGATTTCTTCTAAAATATCTTACATATGTACCTGAGTTGCTGGATTCTAGTGACAGCAGCAGCTAACATATTGATTTAATATTTTCTCGATACCAAGGCCAGCGAAGCTCTTGGTATCATCCTACAGATTGGCAATACAATGGAAGACTTAGAAAGACCAACAGGAACAAGAGAGAACCCTGCAATGACGTGCAAAGATTTGACTCGCTGCCGTGGAATAACAAAGGATGGTACGTGGCACTAATACAGTACATTGTTTATTTGTTGCCAGAATACATGTGCATTCTTACTAGTATTTCCCTTCAGTTATCAACCATCTCCGGATCCACTACAACCCGCATCAAACCAATGACCAATCTTGTGATCTTCTGACTTGGAAAATGGACAGGGTTATTGCATATCCTTCAAAAGTCTTAAAATCTTATTTTAATTTTTGAACAACCTTGCAAAAGGATTCGATTTGCCTGATTTGTGACTTAAGGTCAAGAAAAGTTTTCGTCAAATTAAAGTCTGTTCTCATTGATTATATATACAAACAGAACTCCAGTGTGTGCTTGTTTTATTAATGGGCGCTTTTTTGCAGATTTCTACTGGATTGACCCCAACGGAGGCTCTCCTGAAGATGCTATCAGAGCTTTCTGCAACTTCACTGCTTTGACAACCTGTGTCTACGCATCCAAACCAACAGTGAGTGTCACAGATTGATTGGTATCACGTCAAACCAGAATAGATGTACGCTCATTTAGGTCTTCCATTGGTGCTAAATGTTAGTTAAATTAATGCAAAAGAAAATTGAAATATAAGATCCTCTCGTTGTAGTAACCTTATTTGATCCAAACTGTGTAACCGTGTAAATATATTAAAATATATTACACTACACTACACTACAATACACTACATTACATTACATTTAGTAAATAAACCCCCTCTACGCTTTTTGTATCGAGCTATACAGGCCCGAGGGTGAAAAAGTGTCCGAAAAGTGAACATTTGCCCGAGGAGAGATAATGGCGAGTGTGAAATTTTCAGGACCCTTTTTCAGACGGTGTGTTGATGTGTACGTGAGTGTTCTGGGACAATTTTTCTTTCCAAGGTTGAAATGGAAAAACCTATGACTCTTAACGCGTGCCTTTCTACCTAAAGATCAATTTAATGATTTACACAGGATAAACCAACCTGGGAATCAGCAGGCATGAGGGTTTCTTCATTTATTCCTATATTATATTCTTTTATATAATCGACTATTAATAAGCCTGTATCCTTTCGGATCCTCGTGCGTTGCTGATTCCCAATCTTAGATCGTTTGGGCTCGGCTATGCATTATAATATTGCATGAAATATGTTTTCAGTTAGTGTGGGACTCCTTCAAGTTGTTGCTTGTAGTGTTGCAGAAGTAGAACCAGACTCTACCATTGCAGTACTGCACTCTCACAATTTCAGAGGCTAAAACAACTCATGGTGTAATTTCTTCGACGCGCGCAACGTTTTAAACTTGAAATGTTTTCTGTATCTTCTGACTCTTGCTTGCCATTCTTTTAATAGATTGAGAACAGGAAGTGGTTTTCAGGGGAAAACGGCCACAACAATATGGGCAAGGCAAGTTTGTGCTCTGCTACTACTATTACTACTCTACTACTACTACTACTA
>JANRMR010185753.1:0-11171 GCA_025434825.1 Bergia sp. 'catenularis'
GGCTGTACATGTCAAAGGTCATGCCCGGCTCTACATATGAAAGGTCAAGTATGAGGCTGTACATGTGAAAGGTCAAGTCAGGCTGTACACATGAAAGGTCAAGCCTGGCTGTACATGTGACAAGTCAAGCCTGGCTGTACATCTGATGTGCAGTTCAACCTTTAATTACATGTTTTCTCATCATAAATTAAAGTTTTTCAGACAGGCAAATTCACAAAGACTGTTAGGGGATAAAACATAAAGGTTAACAGTAAAGTTTTATGCCAAGTTTAATTATTTTTATGGGAGTTTTGCAGAGTTGCTTATAGTTTCTTACAACTTTTCAAACCTTCCAAGAATGCAGGTTTCGTGGTTTAACCTTTTTCCCAAGTTTAATCATTCAGCTTACTAATTGGTATGTTTATGTTTCATAAACAGAGGGAACCTTAGCAAAATCTGAATTAAGCCCCACTTCACAAAGAGTTACAGTCATGGTGAAAACAAGAAAGATGGTATCAATGGATGTTACTCAAAGTAGAGTAACCAGATCATCTGTGAGAGGTCAGGGAGTGAAGGCTACAAGGAGTCAAGTCCTGAGAAAACCCAACAGCATGAGCAACAACCTCAGAAGGCAGATGAAGCATGTCCAGGAGAACACAAAGAGTCAGTTGAAGTCTAAAAGTCAGCTTTCCAAGTCCCATGTTTCCATTGGTCAAGAGAAAGTAAGAGGAACTGTTTCAGAAATAGGTAATTGTGGAACAGTTATTTATAATGAGACGACTTTTTCAGAAACATGTGTAGTCAATGAAGAAATAGCCAATGACGAGACAGCTCAAGTAGTGGCTCAAGATCAAAAAGAAGATAATCAAGACTGTGCTTCTGTTGGTCAACAGAAAGTAAAAGGAACTGTTTCAGAGACAGATAACCACGAGACAAGCATTTTCAGTGTGACAGCTTTTCCAGCAGTCAATCGAGAAGTGGTCAGTACTGATGACCAGACAGTTCAACTGGTGGCTTGTGATCAAGATCAAAGGTTAAAGGTAAATAATCAAAACACATTGTATAGTAAGAAAGTTGAGCAACTTGGAACAGTCAACCAAGATCCATGTGTAGCTCTGAACAAGACCCTCGAAGTAACAACTACAAAATCAGCAGATCAAAAGTCAAACATTGATGAAGAAGTTTTGCAAGATACTGCGACAATGATAGATAAAGATCTGGAGATAGCCCATCAAGACACAGATAATAAACATAATGAGAAAGATGTGCAAAAGATTGTAGTGCAAGAAACTATCAATCAAAAAACTCTCAGTCAAGAGACAGTCCCAATCCCAGTCCAAACAAAAGTTGATGCTGAGAAAGTTATGCACAATCATCAAGAGACAGGCACTGGATTTGTTAAAGCAATGACTGATGTTGCTAAAACAAATGAAGATACAGGAAATGATAGTACTGGCTTCCCCATTGAAAATAGCAATTCAGAAGAGGCCAGAACAGAAGATGCCAGAGATTCTGAAAAGTATGTTGACAAAGAAAAGAGTGATGAAGGAGAACCACCTCCCGATTACATCAGAGAGGCAACATGCACAATCTGTAACAAGGAGTTATCCAGCAGGTATTCATTAAAGGTGCATATGGCTGCAATGCACGATCCTGCACAAAGGAAAAAGAAACCAACTTTCAGTTGTCCATTCTGTTTCAAGGTGTTGAGCAATTGCTATACTTACAGAACACATATCAGAAAGTTCCACACAGCATATCAAGATGTCTCAGTTGAAACAGAAGATTTAGAAAGAAAGCATGACCATGAAGTTTCATTTGAACATATCCTAGTAGTTAGAAACAAGTATTCTTCAAGCTGTGAATCTGGATCAAATTGTTTTCAGTCAAGGAGAGGAAGATGTAATGTTGCTGTTCAAACTAGCTCCTGTGATCATGCCCTTGGGGAAAACAGTGGCACAGTTGTACTGAACGACAGTAGTCGAGAAGCAGGCACAACTCCCTTGGCCAACAAACCTCAAATTAAACAACCTGAACAGAGAAAACAGAAAGGTACAAGCAAGACTGTGACACAACCAAGCAAAGAAGAGACAGTAGTAAACAAGAAGTCTGGAACTGTTATCCTGAAGCATGCAAAGGTATTCACTACTACATTAGTTAAGGTTATTTATATGTATAGTTAAATAACCTTTTCAATCCCGGTTTCTGTGAAATGACCCACCCACCCCTCCCCTAAACCTAAATCTAATCCCAACCTTGACTCTAACCCTAACCTAAGGGAGGGGTAGGTGGGTAGCTTCCCAGAAACTGCTATCAGCCCCTAAATGGCTTATATGTTAGGATCAATCCCAGCAAAGGTCAGTCATGTTTGGCCACAGTAAGCCTGAGATGGCTGTGATTGACTGTACTTGGATATGGTTAGCTAGGTTAATTAGTGATAATTTTTGGTTGCATAATCAGGCATGCTAATCTGTAATTGGTTCTCAAGAGCATATTCACTATCTCTGCAGGTTACACTGAAGCTAAACACAGGTTTGAGTGGGGAGACACCCATTGAAGGTATTGGTGTCGACTGTCCATTCTGCGATAAAGTGTGTGACTCTTTTGCACAGTACCGAAATCATCTGAGAAGCCATGAAAGTAAGTCAAAGTAAAATATCGTAATGCTTGTTCCAATAACAGAATGATTTACCTTATTGTAGAAAATTAACGCAGCATTAATTGCTGTGACCTTAATTTCTATTAATGTAACCCTTACTATTTCTGGATCCTGTTCAGACATTTGACAATTAAGAAACAACAGTTTTCTCTTCCTTGCACGCTGTATTTTAATCTTTTTAGAATTTTAAGGCTCTGATCTGGTTTTACATGTATAGATTTGTTTTGTTCAGGTTTTTTTATATTCGGTGTTAAAATAGAATAAAATAAAATAAGTTTCTGTTGTCACCACAAACTTTGCTGCATTAATCCCGTTAATTTCCTTTGTTTTGAAACTTTACTTCCTTTTTGCGTTAACCTACTTCATTCGGAAGTCGTGACAACAACAACAACAGTCATTTTATTTGCATCTTATCAGTATATTATTACAACACTTTTTATATAAGAGAAAGCAGAATTGATACTGGCCAATTGAAATTAGCTAAAGCTATTCTAGTCAGGTTGCCACCAGGCTCGATTTATGTGAGACTAGGTTGTGAGATACAAATAAGTAAATGGATTAATAAATTAAATGAAGGAAAACATCTTATGGAATCATACAAAAAGAAATGGGAAAAGAAATTGAAATAGATGGAATAGCATCAGTAAGATTTTAAAAGGTTAAATTCAATAGCTTGCTTAAATGATAGCTTGGACATTGACTTGTACTCATCAGAAATAGAATTCCAGGTTCTAGCTTTAGAATAGCACCCGTAAATTTGAGATGAAATTTACCATAGTTGGTTCTCTTCAATTCGCATTAATTACTTAATTTAAGTCGCGTTAATATCAAACACCTTAATTAACACAAGCGTTAATTTCTTGTAATAAGATAATGATCTGTAAGATGGACAGGTTGAGCACCAAAGACATGGAGGCCGAACTCCTTGGGGGTGTACTCCCTTGGTTGGTTGTGGGAGGTGCTTGTTGGAAAATTTGGAAAAATATGCTAAGAAAATATATCGCCTAGAAATTGATCTAAGAAAATAACCAATCCTGGAGTACCACTCCCGAAACTGAAGGAATCAGTTGCTTTTTTGTTGTCTATTTCATCAAAAACCGAACTTTCTCTAGTTTAGCAACAAATTCATGTAGTACGTATTTTAGGAGCCCTTTTTTTCTAAAAATGCCCAGTTTAGAAAAGTGAGATTTTGCCGAAACGTCTCCTTTAAATTACCCTCTAAAAATGTGAGCTTTCCTGAGCTCCAACTATTGGAAGTACCAACCAGGTTTTTAAATTTTAGTTTAAAAAACATGAATTCCTCTTGTCATTAACAATAATTAGTATTCCTGAGGCAATGACTAACCTTAACTTGTGATTAAAAATACTGTGATATTTGTGTTGATTACATGATTTTTTAAGAGTTGAACAAATCAAACGTTTTCTCTCTTGTTGCACTGTGTCCTGGGAATGAAGTCGAAAGCTGCTAACAGAAATGATTGTTTTGCAAACGGAGAGAGAATTGGTTGAGTCCAATTTAAGAGAATATATGAGAAGTTTCTCCTCCCCCCCCACCCCTTTTCCCATCAAACCTTCTGATAACAAGCTCACATCAAATGTAAGGCTCTGTACTTTTATAAGGATTAATCTTTGATTAAAAGATCGCTTGTGGTACCACTTAGAGAAAACATGTACTACAGTTTTCAGGTAGCATTGTTATTGTTATGTTCAGAGAATTTTGTCAAGCTTACATGTATTTTGTGTTGCTTTCAGTTCAAGAAGTTCTATTCACAAATAAGCCCATTCCACTTTCAAATGCAAATTTCCCTCTAATAATATTAGTCCACTCCAAGTTTGATTTTTAATTGAATACGTGTGAGGTTCCAAACAATATCCAAATCCCCAGACGGAGGGAATTTCACTTTAGATCCCTCCACCCCTCTGGAATTTTCATTTTACACGAAAATGACAACTTTTCATCCCCTCTGGAATATCCAGACAATACCCCCAAACCCTCTGGAAAAGTTTTAACTCCCATTTCTTGATCGTCATCTTAAGTCCACTTAGAAATCTTTTCCAAACCACTTTCTTTGTTCCAGCTATCTTCCATATTCCCAGACGTTCTGCGTATGTTGCGAATTAGATGCACGGGCATGCAAATAGTAAACTTCCTGTACTTGGAAATTCTATGGGGCTTGCCTCTGTCTGTGCATGGAGCTCTAGATTTTAAAACTACTGTGTTTCCCAAGCAACTGTTCCGTGAGATGCTTGATAAAACCAATGGACGTTGCAAAGTTTTAGCAGTAGTTTCATATTTGTGGAACATGTTTTATTATGTTACAAATCAGTTTGACACACAGGTAAATTAATTATAATCATACTTTCAACAATTTAAACTGTCTTCGGAATGATTCAGTCACAATGACCAAAGATGGAACAATCCGTAATTCCACATGTACGTAATGGAAAATTATAGTAGGTATAATTATGATGTAGTTTGTACCTCGTGCTATTACAGAGAAGGTATCTGTAGAAGACTGCAGAATAAGTCACTTACTTTTCACATCTTTCTTCTCTTCAGAGAAGACAACACAGTGTATGGAGTGTGGGGCCAAATTTCGGCGCAAAGGAAGCCTGGAAGTTCATATGCGCATACATACAAATGAAAGACCATATAAGTGTGAGATATGTGGTGCAACATTTCGACACGACTCTTCCTTAACCTTTCACATGCATAAACACCGTAATGAACGCAACTACAAGTGCCTTAAATGTGGCCAGACGTTCTTATCCAACACGTGTATGAGGAAACACATGAGGAAGAAATGCTTCAGGGGTAAACAGCTTTGCTCAAAGTGCAACAAAGAATTTAAGAGTAAAGTGATGCTGCAGAAACATATGTTAGAGGAACACTATGGCCGTACACGTCGTTTAGTTCTCGAAACGTTCCCGTGTGATGAGTGCAGCCGGCTCTTTACGAGTGAATATTCTTTTTATAGACATAAGTCAGCATCACACGGTTTGGAGAGACCTTATGGGTGTATAGAATGTCGTCAGACGTACCCTGATATGGATGCGGCAAAACGCCACAGTCTTGAAGCACATTACAGAGCTGCTGAAGTTGCAGAAAACTACATTGAAGATAGGCGATTATCCAAGGATCAAGAGGAGGAGGTAGATGAAGAAGATACAACAGAACCCGAAGATGACCCTGGGGATCCAGACTACTTGCCGAGTGCTGAATCTGGTGGGGAAGACAGCAACGTGGATAGTAAAAGTAACACGGATGATGAGAGAGAGGATCCAGGAGTGGCTATCGCATCTGTTCACAGTATAGCCGACCCTTACCTAAAAAAGTATCTCGAGGCCGTGAAGCCTGTGGTAATACGTAAAAAGTTGCCACAAAATGCTACTAAGTTAGAAAAGGTATTAGCTAAGTATCCTGTACTTCTGCCACGGCCCACACTGTCTGGGTCATTTGGTCAAACGGTTGGGGCGCTGAGAAAGGATACATTGAATGATAATGGCTGCATTAAAGAGACAGAGGAGAAATTACTCACGGTTAGTCAAAGAACGCAGGAGACAGTAGCAGTATCAGACTCACTTGAAGAAGTAGCTGCCATCGAGAATTCAGAAAGTACTTCTGTCCCTGAAGACAGATTACAGCAGTCAAAAGAGATTGACAGTCCCAATGAGATTTCCACGAGTAAACTTGGCAGAAGCGATATGAAAAGGCCATCTGTTACGGTGACTGTCAATGGTGCATCTTACACTTTGCCACTTATCGTAACTGAAGAGGAAATTTTGGCCACTGCAACCAAAACACCTGTCAATCCTCAGAAAGAGTACAAAAAGAAATCACTGACGGAAAAGTTTAAAGCGAAGCCATCTGCTCTAGTTCCCAAAGAAGGTGACTGTGGGAAAAGGTCAAGATGTTCTAAAGACAAAGAACCAGAAAATGTGCTGCAAAAGAAGCAAAAAATTCCGGAAAGAGAGAAGGTGAGGCCTATGCCTCAGATGCGACAACAGAACAGTGAAAGCACTTCGTCTGAGAGCATACCTCGTGAACTTCAAGAAAGCAACAAAGTAACAGAATCAAGACCTTTGAAACAACTACACCCAAGCACAAATTCCATTCACATTCTTCATGCAAGAAACTTTGCATCGAAGTCCTCACTTAAAGATAGTAGAACACCTGTACCAAAAAAGACGGACACAAGAAAAGAGATGGACCTTTCTGTATTAGTTCAGAAACTAAGAAGTGAATCACTCAAACGGATTTTTGCAGATGAATCACGGCAATCTAAAGTAGAAAAACTACTTGCAAAACTTCCTATGTTGGTACCCAAACCAGCTAGCCCACTCGTAACAGGAAACACTAACCCTGATCTGCAACCTTCGACAGTCTCGGATGCCTCCACCAGTGGTAATCAACAGCAGTTACCCGATGAACAATCCCTCCTTAGCTCCTCAACAGATGCATCTGGTAATGTTTCACTTTCGGGAAATCAACAGCAGTCTTCATCTGTTGAAGGAAATCATACTTCCTCTCCAACATTAAACGCTGCTTCTTCTACATTGACGAATCAAGTCCGGTTACCGCTGGAGCACTGCCGTCCTTCACCTTCAGAAACTACAGATAATTCCTCTTTCAGAAGTCAAAACCAGTCATCTTTTCCTGTTCATGAAGAGAACGTGAATACTGAAAGTTGTCTGACTGCGTTCCAACCATCCAATTTCGATTCAATCCAAGATAACAACATAGCAGTGGCTCCCGACTTGTTACGTCCCGACCCAAACTACGAGAAATCGATGAAAAAAGCAGTTGAAGTTTCTAAAACTCGTTTTGATTCAAAATCAGACAATGAACAGGTAACAGAAAGAACTGATCAACCAGAAAATGCTGCTCAAGGCTGCACAGTATCATCTATGGCAAGTATCATGGCTGTTGACGTCTGTCACTTTAAGGCTTCAGAAAATGTAACACAGTACATGGATTCCAATAGTGAAGAGGAACTGCCTTTAATCATAACAAATGTAATATCACTGAACCCCAATGCTCGAGAACATGCAAGGTCAGGAAAAAGTCAAGGACAAAAGCAACAAATATGTGAAGCTGGCGAAAGAGAAGTCGCTTTGACGGAAAATATCGGAATGTCAGCAACATCTTACGAAGCAGAAATTTCTAAACTTCGTAAGACTTGCAAATCTTCAGATTCTCAGCTGCCACATAAGCCCCCACATTCCGCTGAGATTACCACAACATCAAGTGATTCTGTGCCCCTGAAGAGTGGTTTGGCAGACGAGCCTCCAAGATATATAACAGGTAGTCAGCAGAACTTGGTATTGGGTAAAGCTGAAAAGGACTTGCATAATTCCACTCAAAAGGCGTCTGTTAATCTTCAGAGTCCCAGTGCATTACTGTCGGATGAACGTAGAAGCCATTTTAACAATAGTACAACACTGCTCTCCAGTGAGCCAAAAGAGATTTTGCAATGTTCCTCGCCATTATCGTCAGGAAACGACATGAACAACAAGCAGAATAACATGTTCAAGCCTGTTGTAACTACTCAAAGGCGCTTGCTTTCTGATAAAACTCAGAACACGTCTCATTGTTCTAAGAATCATCCTTTACACAATGCAAACAATAACTTGCGAGATTTTACTCTGTCTTACGTTGATAAAATCCCTGATTCGTCTCGAAGTCGAAGGCATAAAAATGTTGCGCAGTGGAATCTTTCTCGTCGCTACCGGCCACTGTTGCCTAAACCTAGTCTAGTGGATGGGCATTGGATGATATGTGACAACCCAACTTTGAACAACACTCCTTGCGGAGAACAGGTACAACAACATCCTTATAGTGCAAGGAACAGTCATCTGGATAATCGTACAGCGGAGATGATACATTCACAAATGTATGGTTATGGAAGGTATGGTGAACCTTTTTCGGCAGGTGGTGGAAGGCACTTACATCAGATCAACGTAAAAGAAGCTTCTCCCCACGAGCACGTGGCCAGTGCTTCTCAGTCAACTGGAATCAACCACACAGATGGCACTGTTCAAGTTTCATCTGAGCACAGCATGGAGTCTAGTGTGCAGTCATTTCCTTACATTTCGCAACAGAACCGAGATTTAGTACAACACGGATCTACTCACCAGTATATCAGAGCATTTGAAAGTAGTGTACCGTCATCAATGTCACACGTTGATAACCCGATAAAAAGCGGAAAACCCGGCTTCGCACGTTCCAGTGCTACAACTGTCCAAACTCCACTTACTCCTTCAAAAGCAGCTATCACGGATAGTCAAGACCAAACACAAACTAGGAAAGCTGTTGACAACAAGCACGTATCCGCTGTACCACTGGAGAAAGCAAAACTCGATAAAATTGCCCCAAACCAAAAGGATTCGGCAACACCTAATGGAAAAAAGAGCATAACCAAAATATTAACGCCCCAGGGATATGTTTTCCTTGAAGATTCTGTACAAGAAACTTTACCAGCGCAACACAAGAGCACGTTGAGTGTTTCCAGTGTTGAAGAAGAAATGTCACACGAAGGGTATGATTCTGTTGCATCCCGCAACCATCAAATGCTTAGCAGCCTTGGAGGGCGATCTCAGACTGCGTCTGGTAACAGCGAAAATCAAGTTCCAGCCTTATCGCCGAACGGCCATTCGGAAATGAGTGATGTATCTGGGGAAGCATCACGTGCTTTTGTTCATAATCAAAGGCAGGCTTTGGGTGACGCTGGAAAGTCTAACGTATCCGATCGTTGTCCCTTTGGTCCATCAAATTATCCGGGTTACCTTGAAAGTTTGCCATCTGCAGCGCGTTCCGCTCAGTCAATGTACGGAGAAGCAGGACCCGTAGCTCCAGTTCACACAAGTACAACAGGACATGCAACACCCCATGTAGCTATGCCACAACGAGTTTCGCATGTTCATGATCGTTTGAGTCCTCAGTCACAAAGCCGTAGGTACTCAGAAGCCGGGGATCGCGTCACTAGGCAGGTGGTCTCTACTGTATCTGGAGTACTGGGTGGCAGCACTAGAGAGCAGTTAGAGGGACAACGAGTACTACACACGAAAGGGCATGGGGAACGAAAACGCAACTCGCCACCTGCTTCTCCGCAGGCCAAGCGCATTAAACGCGCCATACCTAAGAGCAATTCTTTGTTAAAAAGGCCATCTTCGTCAAGAGAACTAGAGATCCATCTGCAAAATTTTGTCGGTCGAGTGAGTCTACCAACATACACCCAATATGCAAAGAAACTGGGAGGAAGAGGCGTTAGGCCTCTCTTGCCCATGCCGCACACCCAACATGGGATCCCCCACCGTGTGCAAGGAGAAACGATCTCAGTTTTGCCATATAGTAACAAACAACCAACCTCAAACCATTTGGTACTTAAAGCAAGTGCTCCATTTGCTGAAGGAGTTCTCAGAATGCGTTCTTATCCAGAAAGCTGGGCCCCAAATGAATTAGCGAATGCTTTTCGAAACAGATTTAACACCGAAGAAATACGCAATAGAAAAGAGCATTTCAATTACATGAGATATGTGCCAAACCAACCTCGTCCAATACGAGAGTTTCCGGCAAGATTTCCTTCTCCTGGGATTTTCCAGTCAAGTAACTCTCACTGTTTTCCACCAAGGAGGTGGGCCAGTTCGCCCTTAACTACTGGCTTCCAGGGCACACCTACGGCGACTTCAGAGGCCTTTCAGATTGACCGTACTTCTACAACTGAAGGATCTGTAGTGCACCTACAAACTCCTTCCACCTCGCAATTGGTTTCAACAGCGCAAGAGAATGTACCACAAGACGGTGTTACTTGTGTACGTACATTAAAACCTAGCATTGAACCACGTATTGTTTCAGAGAAATCCGAGAACGAATTTGCATGTCAGTGTACCTCGTCAACAGGTCCAACAGTTAGTGTAAAGTCGGAACCGTCACCAGAAGTCCCGTGCTCCTTTGCAAGTATCAAGCTTGAACGGGAGCCAACGAACACTTACGCCATACATGACTTGCTGGGTGACATTAAGGTTGAGCTGAGCTCGGAGAAAAATGGTAATGCAATTGCTTTTATTCCTTATTCGGAACACAAGAAAAACGTGCAAACACAGGCAAAGATCAGCACCGATAGAGGGAGAAGTAACTCTGTGTACCGCTTCCTCCAGAGAGCAATAGCTTGTATCCCCCTCGTTGGCTCGAACGAAAGCGCCAGTTCATAGTGCAGAGTTGTCCCTAACGGCTGGCAGTCGGCAAAATTAACCGGCTACTTGAGTCATTTCTTTGGACTGTTTTTCAAGCACACAAATTAAGAAATGGTCCATGCTTAGCGTGCGTCTTTCGAGTTATGGATGCACACGGAAAGTTTTGAGAAGGACGTAATGAGAAGCACGAGGCGCACCTGAGTGTTTCTCTAGCTTCTCGAGTGCTCTCAAAACTTCCCAAGTGCATCCATAACTCGATAGATGCACAGCTAAAACGTGGACTATTTCTTTTATAACATTGTTGACAAATTCGCAAAGTTGTTTTCCGCCATTCCTCGAG